>LR812520.1:38558720-38758479 GCA_903798195.1 Danio kyathit | reverse complement strand
ATGGATAGATGGAAAAATCCAAGAAGAAAGAAAGAAAGAAAGAAAGAAAGAAAGAAAGAAAGAAAGAAAGAACGAAAGGGAAAAAGAAAGAAACAAGGATGGATGGATGGATGGATGGATGGATGGATAGACCGATGGGTGGACAAATAGATGGCTGGATGTTAAAAATATAAGAAAGAAACAGGGATGGATGGATTGATGGACAGATGGAATGATAGACAGATGGATAGATGGAAAATGTTTTAAACAAGAATGGATGGATGGATGGATGGATGGATGGATGGATGGATGGATGGATGGATGGATGGATGGATGGATGGATGGATGGAAAAAATCCAAGAAAGAAACAAGAATGGATGGATGGATTCATGGGTGGTTGGATGGGTGAATGGATGGATGGATGGATGGATGGATGGATGGATGGATGGATGGATGGACCAATGGATGGACCAATGGATGGACAAATAGATGGATGGATGGAAAAAATCCAAGAAAGAAATAGGGATGGATGGAATGATGGATAGATGGAAAATGTTTTAAGCGAGAATGGATGGACAGATGGATGGATGGATGGATGGATAGATAGATGGAAAAAAATCCAAGAAAGAAACAAGAATGGATGAATGGATGGATGGGTGGGTGGGTAGATGGATGGATGGATGGATGGATGGATGGATGGATGGATGGATGGACAAATAGATGGATGGATGGAAAAAATCCAAGAAGGAAACAGGGATGGATGGATGGATAAATGGACAGATGGAATGATAGACAGATGGATAGATGGAAAATGTTTTAAACAAGAATGGATGGACGGACGATTGGATAGATAGATAGATAGATAGATAGATAGATAGATAGATAGATAGATAGATAGATAGATAGATAGATAGATAGATAGATAGATAGATAGATAGATAGATGAAAAAAATCCAAGAAAGAAACAAGAATGGATGGGTGGATGGATGCATGGATGGATGGATGGGTGAACAGATGAATGGATGGATGGATGAAAAGAAACAGCAATGGATGGACGGACGGACGGACAGACGATTTGATGAATGGATGGATGGATGGACGATTTGATTGATGAATGGATGGATGGACAGAGGGATGACGGATGGGTGAACAGATAAATGGATGGATGGAAATAAACCAAGGAAGTAACAAAGAATGGATGGATAAATTAATGATAGGTAGATAAATTAATGATAGATAGATGATAGATAAATAAATGATAGATAGATAAATGGGTGGATAGATGGATGGATGGATGGATGGATGGATGGATGGATGGATGGATGGATGGATGGATGGATGGATGGATGGATGGATGGATGGAAGAACTGACAGCGGGATGGATGGACGAGTTAATGGATGGATGGACAAAAAGATGGACAAAGGATGAATGGATTGACGGAAAAAATCTTAGAAACAAACAGATGAATGGATGTATAGATGGATGAATGGACAGATGGACAGAGGGTTTGATGGATGGATGGACAGACAGATAGGAAGGAAGAAAGAAATGAAGAAAGAAGGTGAAAAAAACAACAAAAGTGGAAGGAAGCAGTAGTGTAAGATAATAAGTATAAAAAGAAAGGAAGAAAGATGAAGATACTTTTTTAAAGGAAGACGAATGAAGGAAAGGAGGAGAGAGCGAGTGAGAGACAAAGCAAAGTAAAGAATGAAGTAAGACGCGATGAATGCAAGGAAAGACGAGACAAAAAGTGCTGTGATCAAGCCTAATGAATCCATCTGATAGCAGCAGCTCATTTCACCCGTCTTTCTTCCATGCTAATCCTCGTGATGTCAAGGTATTGATGAAATGGAGACAAACTCAAATTGAATTCTCAGAAATAGCTGTGGTTTGTCTATAAGCTGCCTTTCTACTGCGCTTTCATAGCCACTGTTTCATTACTGTAAATTAGTTTGCCTGGCTCCTCGCCAGTGCTGCCTCATCGTTGGCTCACAGCCTCTCATTCAGCTTTGGAGTTGCGGGATTTTGACTGAAGCAGGATTTTTGCTTTAATAAGTAGAATAACTGAAAAATTATAGCACATTTATAAAACAACAAAAAATAATTAATTTTGAGTTTGAATAATTAAAACCCTCAGTGTAACTATAATTAGGACAGAATTGTTACACAGACTCTCCTACAGTTATACTCTCACAACTCTTTCACATAACTCCCACAAATGCATTTGAATATTTTACATATTACAACAATAATTAATATATTTACAGTACTGTGATGGTTGGGTTTAGAGTTGGGGTGGGGGTAGGCGTTAACAAATAAAATTTATTGGGTAATTTAATAGATAGCATAAATAATTCTCGGTACAACTACTGTTTTTACGTTACTGTGACGGTTGGGTTTAGGGTTGGGGTAGACGTTAATAAAATACAATAAATGGGAAATTTACCCTTCGCTAAGCCACACCCAAAACAGCCACACGCCAATCGTGGCTTAGCAACCGTAGCTACGCGCAGGGGCTCTGTCAAGCTTTCGAGCGAGGGAAACAAGCTAAAGCGTTGTGCATATGGATTGTGCAAATCTGACACTCGGTATCCTAAAAGTTTGGACAGGGTGGTGGAATTTTTTTATCTTTTCAAAACCTAAAACCCAAGGGGAGAAATGCCAGAGTGCGTCAAGCTCTGTGAGGGGCGCAAAAAGAGTGGTTTAGTTGGTTTTGTTTTGATATTCCTGACACATTCAGTGATAGACGACAATAACTCACACACCTCTTACGTTACCTTAAAACACATGTGTCAAAGCCAGTTCCTGAAGGGCTGGAGCTCTGCAAAGTTTAGTTCCAACCCCAATTAAACACACCTGATCAAACTAATTGAGTGCTTTAGGCTTGTTTGATACCTACAGATAGGTGTGTTGAAGCAGGGCTGGAACTAAACTCTGCAGGGCTCCGGCCCTCCAGGAATTGACTTTGACACCCCTGCCTTAAAACATACCTGTCAACATTGGGATGTGAAAATAAGGGATATGCCCACCATAATAAGGGAACCCCCCACCCCCATAAAAATCCCTAAATTACTAAATATGTTCTTCTGCAGCTGTTTTATTGTAAATAAACAGTTAAATGGTCAGTAATTTGTTTTATTATTATTATTGTTTATAAAATAAAAAAATAAATAGTGTACATTAGCAGCAAATAAATTAGCAAACAGCTCAGCTTATTAAAATAATAGGTATTATAAAGAAATTGAATCAAGTTATCAAATCTCATTAATCTTTTCTTCACGGTATAACTTGCACATTCTGATTAAAGAGCACTGAATGAATCTCTCATTTATTTGGATTTTTTGTTTGATTGCATTAAATAACAGGTGTCAGTTTAAAAATGAACACATCTAATGTTATAATAATAGCATTCGATTGCTTTCCTAACTTTTTATGCTCATTTAGGACAAAATTAGTTGTGTTTGAGAAAAAACCCACCAGGATCGACATCTTTAGATGTTATTACTATTAATTATGATTATATGTCTGTTCAAACACGCACCCAAAACCCAGACTTTCGCTCCACTTCAAATCCCATGTACAGAATCCGTTTGAGAAACACTGTCTATGTACCACTAAGGGCGTCAGCTGACAGCCACGCACTGCTATATGACTGTTTTGAAGATTGCATAGGAGGGGCGACAGCACCTGTAATCAAAAGGAAGGTAATCGTGCCGTTTTTATATTTATTTCAAAGTGTTATCATGCCAAAATAAAACGAAAGCACAGAACAGACTCTCATTTAAGAGCAAGGGGCGGCCCCTGGTGGTTTGGCGGTATGGGCTGTGTATAGGGAGAAACGGCTCTTTAATGTTTATTACCACCCATCAGAGAAAGACTGAAAATACGGGAGAAAAATGGGAAAATATCTTTACGGGATGATAGCGGGATAGAACTGTAAAATACGGGAGAATCCTGGGAAAAAGGGTGACAGGTATGCCTTAAAACGATCTAAACTGTGTTTCCTACAAAATAACAAAGCAGGTTCTGTTTCCCGGCTGTCTTTTTCTTTTTTTTGTACGATATTATGAGCACTGCTCCATTTATGCCTTCGCCAAAGTAGTCATACTAATAGCAGTCATATTTCCATCTGTTTTAAGCTACGAATATTTAAAATTACAAATCAACAGAACAAAACAGAGATGTGATCACAAATTGAGCACTTGCGATCAATATACTTTAACGTCACTCGCAGCTGTTTTTCAGTCATTTATAAAGAACACACAAACATACTGACAGTCATAGGTAACTTACTGTACATTGTTATGGGTCAATGATGCTAATATTTGGTACAAATCCATCACTTTCCCCTTTCTGGCTGTTCTTTCTGTGAATGAATTATGTAGAAGCACTGTCCATGCGTGTTTCCTCGTGGGTTAGTAACGCTATATTTATCACAACAATAGTCTATCAGGCTTTGGCTAAAATAGAGAAATCACGGTTTAATTAGTTATTATTAGATTGTTTTTTAAATTTTTTCTCTCCTGCTCTGCATGAACTAAGCTGTTGAATGGTCAGCGTATGAGGCGCCTAGTCTAACCTAGCTTCAATTTTGATTGAATTATTTTCTAATCGGTTGCCTATTATGTCGTGAGTATACCCCAGTAATGCATACTGCAGTCCTATTTTGTCTGGCTTTCTCGGATATCTCACCTGTTCACCAAAAATGACTAATTATATCCCTGGGAATGTCTGACACCAGCGCATACACATTGTAATAGACGTGCCAGGCACGAAGGTTTGACAGGCGTAGTAACAGTAACTAAGGAGGGCGGGTCTTAGTGAAGGGTCAATTTAATAAATAATATAAATAAGTCTCGCTAACTTCCGGCCACAACCATATGCGATCTAGCAACAACCGTAGAACAGGCTCAGTGTTTTGCATGTTGTGGATTAAAATATTGCGCACCTACTGTATTTTACTTAAAGAGAAGGAAATAAAAGTATATTTTGTTAACCCTTTAACTTGCACTCTTAGTTTAAAGAACTATCAATTTCTTTATTTAAATTGTGTCCCTGAAAATTGACAATCAATGTTTCATTTATTTATTTATTTATTTATTTATTTATTTATTTACTATTTTTGCATTGTAATGATCCACAAGCACAAACTATGATGCCTGATAAATAGTTAAAAGAGTCAAAATCTGACTCCTTTTCTCGTGCACGCGCACCATGCAGCGCCTGCAGTTAAACTCACAGCGGTGTATCATGCCACTTTTATCCATAATTTTTTTTCGCAATTAGAGCAAGAAAAACATAGAAGCAAGCAGCGCCTAATTATGTTCAAAAGAATTTAAAATGCCAAATGGCGTTGCTAGGTGGTTGCTAAGGTGTTTCTAGGCGTTTGCTAAGGTGTTGCTGGGTGGTTGCTAGGTGATTGCTAAGATGTTGCTATGCAGTTGCTAAGGTGTTCTAGGTCGTTGCTAAAGCGTTGATAGGTGTTTGCAAAGGTCTTACTAAGCGATTGCTAAGGTGTTGCTAGGTGGTTGCTAAGAAATTGCTGTGGCATTACTAGGTGGTTGCTAAGGTGTTGCTAGGTATTTGCTAAGGTGGTGCTAGGTGGTTGCTAGGCGATTGCTAAGGTCTTGCTAGTTGGTTGCTAAGGTGTTGCTATGCGGTTGCTAAGGTGTTCTAGGTCGTTGCTAGGTGGTTGCTAGGGTGTTCTGAGTGATTGCTAGGCGTTTGCTATGGCATAGCTAGTTGGTTGCTAAGGCGTTGCTAGGGTGTTCTGAGTGGTTGCTGAGGAGTTGCTAGGTGGTTGCTGAGGTGTTTCAAGGTGGTTGCTAAGGTGTTCTAGGCCGTTGCTAAGGTGTTGCTAGGGTGTTCTGAGTGGTTACTAGGTGGTTGCTAATGTGTTCTAGGACATTGCTAAGGCATTGCTAGGTGTTTGCTAAAGTGTTGCTAAGTGATTGTTAAGGTGTTGCTAGGAGGTTGCTAGGAAATTGCTAAGGTGTTGCTAGGTTGTTGCTAAGGTGTTGCTAGGTAGTTGCTAAGGTGTTGCTAGGTGGTTGCTAGGCGATTGCTAAGGTGTTGCTAGGCGGTTGCTAAGGTGCTCTAGATCATTGCTAAGGTGCTAGGGTGCTCTGAGTGGTTGCTAGGTGGTTGCTATGGCGTAGCTAGGTGGTTGCTAAGGCATTGCTAGGTGGTTGCTTGGGAGTTCTGAGTGGTTTCTAAGGCGTTGCTAGGTGTTGCTAAGGTGTTGCTAGGTGGTTGCTAAGGTGTTCTAGGTCATTGCTAAGGTGTTGCTAGGTGGTTGCTAGAGTGTTCTGAGTGGTTGCTAAGGTGTTGCTAGGTAGTTGCTAAGGTGTTGCTAGGTGGTTGCTAGGCGATTGCTAAGGTGTTGCTAGGCAGTTGCTAAGGTGCTCTAGATCATTGCTAAGGTTGCTAGGGTGCTCTGAGTGGTTGCTAGGTGGTTGCTATGGCATAGGTAGGTGGTTGCTAAGGCATTGCTAGGTGGTTGCTAGGGAGTTCTGAGTGGTTTCTAAAGCGTTGCTAGGTGTTGCTAAGGTGTTGCTAGGTGGTTGCTAAGGTGTTCTAGGTCGTTGCTAAGGTGTTGCTAGGTGGTTACTAGAGTGTTCTGAGTGGTTGCTAAGGTGTTGCTAGGTGGTTGCTAAGGTGCTGCTAGGCGGTTGCTAAGGTGTTGCTAGGCGGTTGCTAAGGTGTTCTGAGTAGTTGCTAGGCAGTTGCTAACATAAATTAGCATGTTATTAGCATGGTTCTAGTATGAATTACCATGTTGCCAGCATGTTTTTGGTATAAACTAGCATGTTGTTAGCATGAATTTAATATGAATTAGGGGTAGTGTTAGGGTAAGTGCATGGTTTTTACAGTATAAAATACATAACAGTTCTCTTAAACTATATATAAAAGTTTGTGTGTGTGTGTGTGTGTGTGTGTGTGTGTTTGTGTTTGTGTGTGTGTGTGTGTGTGTGTGTGTGTGTGTGTGTGTGTGTGTGTGTGTGTGTGTGTGTGTGTGTGTGTGTGTGAGTGTGTGGGTTACAATTACCACTCTCAATATAAAGCATCCTTTAAATTGAACCTCACTGATGGTTCAGAAGCTGTCCAGTGGCAGCGAGGAACAGTAATGAGCAACTCTCCCCTAAATCAAAGCAACTTTCAAAACAAGCTACTGTAACAGTAATAACTAAACTTCCAGCAGTGCATTTGCAGCAATCCTTGCCCAGGCAGAGCTGTTCAACAGTGAAAATCCTTGCTCTACAGCCTTTCTGTAGATAGCTGTTATTTCCTCTGAGTATTTTAGAAATGGTACTGACTGTACAAACCGTTCTGCTGTATAGAAGCGAGCAGAAAAAAATAGGTCACAACAAGAGAGCCTGTCAAAATGTGTTGCGTATAAAACAGTCAGTGTAAGTGGTCTGTTGACTTTAGCATGCTTGTGCAACATATGGTGTCCTCATTTAAGTGAGATGGAGTTTGTGTGGGGATGGTGGATGTTCGTATGGGCTGGTTAACCAGAAGGTTTGCATGGTTTGATCGCCTCAAGGGGTGATCTGTGCCTTGAGCTAAACACTGATCCTCTGGTTGCCGAAGAGGGGTTTGTTTCCATAATGAGTGGACTTTCAGTCACTTTGTATGAAGGGATCAGATACTGTACATGAACACGGTCTTGTGTTTCCCTTCCACAGGATGTTTGCTTTCACTCACATTTGAGGAAAAGAAAAGCAGAGCTCAAGTGTAAGCTGAGAGAGATTGCATTGTGACGAAATAAAGTTTATGTTTTGTCAAGTTTTAAACTTAAATGTATATTAATAATAATTTATTATAATGTTTATTATACTATATTATATTATTTATTCATTTATTTTCTTTTTGGCTTGGTCCCTTTATTAATCCGGGGTAGCCACAATGGAATGAACCGCCAACTTATCCAGCACGTTTTATGCAGCGGATGCCCTTCCAGCTGCAACTCATCACTGGGAAACATCCATGCACACTCATTCACACTCATACACTATGGACAATTTGGTCTACCCAATTCCCCTGTACCGCACATCCCTGGACTGCGGGGAAAACCGGAGCAACCGGAGGAACACGGGGAGAACATGCAAACCACACAGAATCGCCAACTGACCCAGCAGAGGCTCGAATCAGCGACCTTCTTGCTGTGAGGCGACAGCACTACCTACTGCGCCACTGCGTCGCTTATATTATATTATATTATATTATATTATATTATATTATATTATATTATATTATATTATATTATATTATATTATATTATATTATATTATTAATTTTTCTTCAGCTTACTCCCTTATTTGACAGGGGTTGCCACAGCAGAATAAACTGCCAACTAGGGCTGTGTGATTTGGGGAAAATATCTAATTGTGATTTTTTTGACAGATATTGCGATTTCGATTTTATTTGCGATTTAATTTTGTAGTCAAGCTTCAGCTCAATAATCTATATTGCAGCTTCTTACTGCTAAAATGCAGTGAAAAAGGAACAACATCAACTTATATTAGCAAACAACTCTGAAATTTTACTTTGCTTGCTACTAGATTGAGTGTCACTGGCAATACTTTCAGTTGAATTTTTAGCAAGACATCCCTCATATAGCCGCCTGTGGGGCTTTTTTTGGTGCTGGTTGTTGTATTTCCTCGTGCTGTGGCAACAATTCTGCGACAGTTCTTACAAATTACCTGTTTTTGTTTGGTGTCTGTGACTTTGAAACTAAAATATTCCCATGTTACAGACGTGCTGTTTTTCTTTGATATTAATTCGTGATATTGATGCCATCATCCCACTCGTCCGTGCGTTTGTTTGCTTTATCGTGGGCGTTTAATTATAATAAAATAATTTTTATTGAAATTATTCACATTTTATTAATAATGTTTATTTACTCATAACTAAATAATTCAATATTCAATAATATATATAATATAATATATAATATATACAGTTGAAACCAGAAGTTTACACTGTATAAAAAGGCACATAACCATTTAAAAAAAGTCAGATGTTAATGTGACTAAACTTTTTCTCTTTTAGGTAAGTTAGGATTATCACATTTGTTTCTGTTATGCTCAATAGCAGAATAATGAGAGAGATATTTTTGGAGAAATTGTTATAACTTTTCTTGAAAGTCAAGTTTACATACAATAAGATTATTATGCCTCTGAAAAAAGCTCAGATGATGGTGTCAAGGTTTTGGAAGTTTCTGATTGGCTAATTGACAACATTTGAGTTCATTGGAGGCACAACTGTAGAATAGTATTTAAGGAAAACCTCAAGCACACTGCTTCCTTGTGTGACAACATGGGAAAATCAACAAGCCAGAATCAACAAAAAAGCCAGATTATTATTTGCTAAGTTACACTGGGAAAAAGACACATTTTTGGAGACATGTCCTCTGGTCTGATGGAACTAAGATTGAACTGTTTGGCCATAATGACCAGTGTTACATTTGGAAGACAAAGGGGAAAGCTTACAAGCCTAGGAACACTGTGCCAACTTTGAAGTAGGGGGGCGGCAGCATCATGTTGTGGGGCTGTTTTGCTGCAGGAGGGACTGGTCCACTTCACAGCATAGATGGCATCATGAAGAAAGAACATCATGTAGTAATACTGAAGCAACATCTTAAGACATCAGCCAGGAAATTAAAACTTGGCCCCAAATGGGTCTTTCAAACAGACCATGGCCCTAAGCATACTGACTAATTAGTTAAAATGTGCTTTGAGGACAACAGAGTGAATGTTTTGGAGTGGCCATCACAAAGCCCTGACTTAATCTATAAAAAGGTTGTGCGAGCAAGACAGCCAACAAATCTGACTCAGTTACACCAATTCTGTCAGGAGGAATGGGCCAAAATTCCTTCAAACTATTGTGAGAAGCTTGTGGAAGGATACCGTAAACATTTGACCAAAGTTATACAGTTTAAAAGCAAAGCTAAAAAATACCAAGGAAATGTATAAACATTAAACAGTAAACTTTTGACTGTCTAGAAATTAATAAAACATTTCTCAAAAAAGCAAATTGTCTCATTATTCAGGCATTTAGCAAATGTAAAGGATTTAGGTAATCCTAACGGACCTAAAATAGTAAACGTTTAGTAAGATTTACCATCAGACATTTTTTTTAAAATGGTTATGTTGCTTTTTTTTAGAGTGTATGTAAACTTCTGGTTTCAACTGTAACTTATAATAGAATTTATAAATATTTAGCTTATGGTTTCTAATTAATGTTTTAAATTAAGATTGAATTAAAATTTGGAAGTATAAAAGTCTTCCTTTTTTCTCCTCTCTTAAATCGCAGTCTCTCTCACTCCTGTACCGCAGGTCGATCCGGCTCACTGCGGCTCACACTCCTTCTGTAGCCTTCAGCTCTGGCATCGATGGCACGCTGAATGATATGGTCAGTCTGCTGGGGACTGATAAAGCACGCACACACACATCTGCACACACACTAACCTGCAAAAGAAAATGCACAATGCAATCTTTCGGGATGAGCTCTGGTTCTAATCCATCTCCATAGCAACGGGACCCTTTTAGGACTCCCCCTATTGGCCTTGAATGTCCCGCTATAGGGATCCTGAATGATGACCCAGAGCAAGCGAGGGATTGTGATTAGCTATCAGTGCGATCATCAGATTAAAAAAACCCGGCTAATTGCTTCTCCAAGAGCGAGTATTGAGCAACTGACATGACTGAGATAAGCTTATAGAGGGAGATGGAGACTCTGGCTGAGTGGGTTAAGTCTGGGTTAAGAAAAAAAGTCGTCATACTTCTTAGTTGTGGTACTGATGGGCAAAAGGGAGGCTGTTTAATTTGCTGAGCTTGAGCTAAGGGTGATTTTCCTCTGCCTCATTAATTACAATTAAAAAACAACATCCTGAGTACGTAGATACAATTGGCTGTAATGGATTATGTCAAACCACTATTCTTAACCTACATAGGTATTTATGTTACTGTGTGCATGTACTATAGTATTTTACATGATACTGTAATCTGAGACACACAATTCTGCACAATCAATTCTGAGTGTGCCTCACATAGGTGAGTGGGCTTGACAAACCATCTGTAGAAAACATACTCTTTCATCCCTTTGACACTTTAACTGACACATGCAGCAGTTTTTGCACATTTGCACTTCTTACAATGACTCCATATCTATAAAATAAAAAAACATTGTGCATTTATGAAGTGTGCTTTACACAGGTGAGTGGGCTTGACAAAACACCTGTAGAAACACTATTCTCTGAGCATTAACAGTTTTTTTGTATAATTAGCACTTCTCGTGTGTACTTGTTGTAACGATATATCTGTAAATCATCGGGGCTGCAGTGTCATGTGATAAACTTGATGCATCGCCATGGAAACTTTAAAGTGATGCATTCTAATAACGATCACATGAAAAAATCATGTACTGTAAGTGAGTTAGGCCTGTCACAATATCTATTTTTTGTTGTACAATATATTGCACAAAAATATATTCCGATAAATTATTTTATTGTTGTTTTAAGAGGAATTTCAATGCTACTCATTATATAATGCTAGAATGACAATATATAATCATCACAATGCAGATACACTCTTCCAAAGAACACATCATATTTATTCTTAAGAATATTTAATTTAATTAAAAACGCATATCCTAAATAAATAATAATAAATGTTAACAAAGAAAGTGCAAGGTAAAAAGTAACAGAGGCTGCGATATCTGGTACCAGATACATTTTCATTCATCAGGTACCCAGTTGAAAATATACAAAAGTAATTTATAGTAAATACTATAGTGTTTTTTCACTCATACTAACACTGACACTTTCAATAGAGATAGAGATGTTGCACAATCAGCTAAAATGTTGCTAGAATTGTTTTTTTATGTATGATCGATATACACTCACCGGCCACTTTATTAGGTACACCTTACTAGTACCGGGTACTGAAAATATTCCTCAGAGATTTTGGTCCATATTGACATGATAGCATCATGCAGTTAGTGCAGATTTGTCGGCTACACATCCATGATGTAAATTTCCCGTTCCACCACATCCCAAAAGTGCTCTATTGGATTGAGGTCTGGTGACTGCGGAGGCCATTTGAGTACAGTGAACTCGTTGTCATGTTCAAGAACCAGCCTGAGATGATTAACACTTTATGACATGGCGCATTATCCTGCTGGAAGTAGCCATCAGGAGATGGGTACACTGTGGTCATAAAGGGATGGATATGGTCAGCAACAATACACAGGCTGTGGCATTGACACAATGTTCAATTGGTACGAATAGCCCCAAAGTGTGCCAAAAAATATTTCCCACACCATTACACCACCATCACCAGCCTGAACCATTGATACAAGGCAGGATGGATCCATGCTTTTATGTTGTTGATGCCAAATTTGAACCCTACCATCTAAATGTCGCAGCAGAAATCGAGACTCATCAGACCAGGCAACGTTTTTCTAATCTTCTATTGTCCAGTTTTGGTGAGCCTGTGCGAATTGTGGCCTTAGTTTCCTGTTCTTAGCTGACAGGAGTGGCACCCGGTGTGGTCTTCTGCTGCTGTAGCCCACCCCTCTCAAGGTTGGATGTGTTGTGCATTCAGAGATGCTCTTCTGCATACCTCGGTTGTAATGAGTGGTTATTTGAGTTACTGTTGCCTTTCTATCAGCAGAAAGTATCACCAGTCTGGCCATTCTCCTCTGAACTCTGGCATCAACAAGGCATTTGTACCCACAGAACTGCCGCTCACTGGATAGTTTCTCTTATTCGGATCATTCTCTGTAAACCCTAGAGATGGTTGTGCGGGAAAATCCCAGTAGATCAGCAGTTTCTGAAATACTCAGACCAGCTCATCTGGCAACAACAAACATGCCACAATCAAAATCACTTAAATCACCTTTTTTCCACATTCTGATGCTCGGTTTGTACTGCAGCAGATTGTCTTGACCATGTTTACATGCCTAAATGCATTGAGTTGCTGCCATGTGATTGGCTGATTAGAAATTTGCATTAATGGGCCGGTGAGTGTATATTGCGTCACCAAAAATGATTGAGGTCATGTCCATGTGTCGTGCGATAAGTCGATATATTGATTATTGTGACAGGCCTAAAGGGAGTATTATTTAGAACTCACGTGTGAAAAGGTTATCAACAGAATTTTTATTTTTAACACTTTAGCTGTGGTAAAATCAAAGTGACACACACCCTTCTGTGTGTTAATACTGTATATATATTTAACTGTCACTTTGTTTTGGTGATGTACAATACAAAAATAGGATGATGTAATACTCTCCAGATGAGCCATTGTCCCTGTTGAGGTTAAGAAGGTACAGTAGAACAGGTGCAAGTCGTCTAATGAGGGAGGAATTACACCTGTTCCCTAAGCAACCCTACTTCATGGTGTGTTGAAAACCACGCAAAACAAGCCAAACACTTCACAGCTGAAACTTCAGGATGATTGCTTAGTTCCGATGATTCTGTTTCTAAAAATAATTACACTTTTTTTGTTCCGAAACCATCTGTTCATGGTGTCCACATAGCCACTGTTTTGGAGTTATTTTCTTGGACAAGAGATGATAAGTCGTGAGCATGTCCCTGTTATAAATCTGTCATTTTTAGCGAGGTGTGTTATTACCAGACATCTACTGCTGTGTTTGCCTGAGCCTCCTGCCACCTCACGAGAAATAAATCTCATTAAACGGGTAAAGATGAGGCTAGTAATGTTTAATGAGCGTCCTTGCTGATGAAAATAGCTTTTTTACATCTTTTAAAGATACTGCCTTTTCTGCTTCCCTTCATTCGTTCTCCGGTTCTTCTATTTTAAAGCATCTCTTTCCTCTGGGTCTCTGAAAGAGTTCAGGATAAATATTGATAGAAGGCAAAAGTCACAGTTATTGAGTTACTTTCCTTACTTTTTAGCATCTGTGTCAGGAAATAGGATTAAATCCAGAGGTTTACTCAAATGGTGCTTCTGTTTGCTGTTCATCAACGTTTCCAGCCTTGTTTTGTTTAGAGAACACAGAACTGCAAAGCCTTGCATAATATGCGACCTTTAATCATTTTGGTAATGGTTTTGTAATGCAGATCCACTGGCATTGTGCTGAAAAAGCAGTAGATTTGTGTCAGTAGTTCACACCTTTGGATTATTGGGTCATATCTCAGGTATTACAGGATTACATGGGATTATTGTCACACTGGATTATTAGTTCAGACACCACATGGTGTTGTGGTGCTACATAGCATCCCATTCAGTGTAAACATAGACTTACATCACAGCAAATTAGAGTTTTCTTTGGTGAATCTTAAAGATGTCAAATGATGCGATTTTGAAAGATTGTTGTTTTGAGTGTACTATAAAAGTAATTTTTTAAATATTCAAAAACATGCTGTCCCAGTCTGACTTGCTTAATTTTCTCTTGGAGTCAATGGCTCGTTTCCAATGACTGGTAAAGTACGGTACGGTTCGGGTCGGTACGGGTCACCTTTATCAGGCTTGCGTTTCCACTGCTAAAAGGGTACCAAAGGTACTCTTTGGTGGGCGTGGTGTATGACAGAAAGTTTCAGTCATTTTCGCTCGAGAAAATGTCTACAGTAAAGCTGTACGGGTCGCTTACATTTAATATGACAAGCACTTCTCACAAAACAGATGCTTTATACACATAAATACTTCTGTATAAATGTTTGCTACGAACTTTTCTATGAACATGATTTGATTAATAACTGCACATCAATGACTGTGCGAAATAGCCTACTGTAACGTCTGTAATTATATAAAATAAATAAATAAATAAATAAATGCTACATATATGAACACATATAGACCCTTACAGTCTCCGATATGTTACCAATTACAGAAAAACTACACGCAGCATACATTTAGTCCTAATTTAGGTTCAAAACAACAGGAAATATAGCCCAGTCAGTGCAAACCTCTCATGATTAAATGTGTCTTTAATCTTCAGCAGCACGTGGAGCCTCTTGTTAGAAAGTAATTCCATCATTCCGAGTTCATAATAGTCCAAAAGGTGATGATAATAGTTAAACATGACAGTCTGTCCACGTTTGCTGAAAAAATAATGTGCTCCTTTTTTACGGCTTCTCCATGGTTTTTTGGCGTATCACTCTCGCGTTTGTTTCTGACAGGATCGGGTTTCAAAAGCACATCAATAATCAAGTGCACGTTATTATCATCAGCTCAAGAAGTTTGTTATTTCAAATATAGATGCGCGAGCAGCGCAATTAAGAAAGTGAAACCGCTCACGCTTCAGACTAGCTTATAAAAAACTACGGGGCACAGGGTAAAATCTGCTCTTCCTTTTGGCTTTGTGGCTGTTCATCAAGACGACGACAAGGTTTGTTTGATATTTATAATTAGTAATTACGCCGTAATCTCTCTCGGCTGTGTATTAAAAACATGGCGTCTTCTTTGTTTTCATTCTGGCTTGTTGCGTGGGCAAATGACGTTTCTCTGTAACCAATCAGCGTTCAGCTGCGCGTCTAGCTCCGCCTTTTGGTACCCTTTCTTGTCTTTGGTACCCTTTCGAAAGGGTGCCAAAAAAGTGGTATGGTACGGTTCGGTTCGGTACGCCTTTTGACAGTGGAAACGGCCATAAAAGCATACCAAACCGTACCATACCACTCAGTGGAAACGGGCCATAACATGCTGTATCACTGATCTTATTTCAAGTGCACGATGCAAGTCAAAGAAGCATTTCCATTTCCACCTGGTCTTAACGTGAATTTAGATGCTTCTCTTGTAGGAGCATACAAAAACCTTGTTTTGGTGTGTTCTCTTAAACCCAGTCCTATAACAATCACACCTTACAGATGGGGCCTTTAGAAATGCGCGTCTCAGGGAACAGAATGCCATGACTAACCGTGGTTAGCCGCAGTACTCAGGGAAATTCTCTGGCTCAGGAAATACTTACCGATTACTCGACTTGATGCCGCGGGTGGCTGTTTCTCCGTGGAAGGTGGAGGTGTTTTCTTCATGTTTTCTTCATATTTGCTAAAATCTAATACAATGCTGTGCCTGGGATAATTGTGTTTATTGTTTTCTGATAAGAGATTCTTTTTAGACACAGTATTGCTGACTCGCCACAGCCATGGCTCTAATGTTTCATGTTTGAATGTAGGCTTACATACAAATCTTTTCACAGAGCTCAGTTAAATGTTCTTTGATTAGGCTAGTTATCAATAAACTGTTAACGCCAAAACAAATGGTAAAATACAGGTTATAATTTAATTGAATATAGTTTAAATAAATAAATAAAATATATTTTAATAGCCTATATACTGTATACTGTAGGCCATGGTTGACCAACCCTGTTCCTGGAGATCGACCTTCCTGCAGTGTTCAGCTCCAACCCTGATCAAACACATCTGAACCAATTAATTAGAACCTGAGGAGCACTTGATAATTACAGGCAGGTGTGTTTGATATGGGCTGCAACTGAAAACTGCAGGAAGGTCGATCTCCAGAAATAGGGTTGAGCACCCCTGCTGTAGGCTAAATAAATAAAACATATTTTTTAATTAAATAAATAGGCTATTTTCTGAAAAATGGCCATGTCTATGTTTATTCCATTGGATTAAACACAAATAAGATATATTCTGTGTATTTGAAGAAGTGGTCAATCATGCACTGACAAAATGACAAAATTTTGTGACTGTTCAAACACATTCAACCACATGTGTGTACACTATGAAAGCAATCCAGCCAAATGAGTTTTGACTACCACTGGAAGCTCAACATGATTTCAATCTTGTTTACACCTATTGTATATTCAGTATCATCCACTTGTGTTTGCATTGACAAAAAAAATTAATACCAGAGGTAAACAGGGCTCAGAAGTGCTCAGATTGAGTTATGCTTTCTACGAAACCCTTCCACCTGAAAATACTAGAGTGCTGTCAGCTGACCCAGTGCATTATGATTGGCCCGGACACCTTAAGCCATATGGAAATGTAGCACTGTTGAATCCATTTTCTGAGAGACCATGAGCTTTGTAACTTTGCCGATATGATGTGCAAACAGATACATTTCACACTAAAGGAAATCTTCACAAACAATCCTCTTTACAACCATTTAAAGACATATTTTAAAGGAAACTGTATGTTATATGTTTAATATTAGAGGTGGAACGGTACACAAAAGTCAGTGTTCTGTACATTTACCCAATATCTGACTTGACCCATCATTTGGGGTGTCTTTTTAGAAGCATATAAAAAACATAAACAGCTTATTGTGGAAAAAAAGGCATATAAACATGTTTTTTTTGTTTATATATTTTTTTAGAACTCGTTTAGTGTTCATATTTTCTGTGGACAGCACAGATCTGCTTGATTTCACCTGCAGTGGAAAATGCCCTCATAAGGACAGAGGTTCAGGCACAGCTACGGTCTGGCTGAAATGGGCTTTATTTCTGGCTGAAATGAAGGAATGGTGTAACAGGGCACAATTAAAAGTTAACAGTGAATAATTCCAGTGAAAGCAGTGTTAGGAGGCGCTGAGGCGCTCCATTTCGCTTGAATCTCTTAAGTATTTTTTTTAAATGGACGAACACTTGGAGAGTAAGTTAAATGCAAAGTTGCAGAAGCGCTCTCAGATGCTCACAGCTGAAAGTTTTTGGAAGACTGCAGGTGTTTTCGGCTGCTCAAAAACACTTTGTTTGACATGTGCCCTGAAGATATTCTTATGTTCTGGTAATCGTAGTAATGTTACTATCCATATTGTTTTTTTTTTTTATTTCTTTTCATTGCCTGTTACAGTACAGTACATTGTCTGGGCTGCCTTCCTGAGCATAGTGGCACTGAAAACATTATATTTCACACACTTTAGCCTGTTTGTTTTACAAATATGTGATCCTAGACCAAAAAACCATAAGTGTGAATTTTTGAAAATTAGATTTATACATCATCTGAAAGCTGAATAAGCTTTCTATTTATGTTTGATAGGACGATATTTACCCAAGACAAAACTATATTTAAAATTGTGGAATTTGAGGATTCAAAAAATATCTAAATATTGAGAAATTCACCTTTTAAAGGTGTTCAAATTAAGTGCTCAGCAATGCACATTACTAAACAATAAATGAGTTTTGATATATTTACAAAGTATCTCTGTAGAACTCTGTAGATTTTTACTTAATACTTATTTTTGGCATAAAATAAAAATCTATTATTTTGAGCCATACAATGTATTATAATATACCATTGCAACTTAAGCCTGGTTTTGTTGGCCAATGAATTTATTTTCTAAATAACCAAGAAAAAATGTTGGTTTTGTAATGAGTACCAAAACCAAAATCCTTGTACTGAATGGTTTAATATGAATGCACGTATTGTTAGACCCCTATTTATTATATATTGTGTAACATATTCATGGTGCCAATTCCTTATTTTTAACATATACTCAGTTAAAATAGTTGGGTTAAAAATACCCCAACATATTACCCAACTATATGTTATTATAGCACCTTCCCAACTATGGGTTATTTTGATTAAATGTTATTTAAATGTTATTTAATAAAATACCTTTCTGGTATTACTATTGCTACTATTACTAGTACTACTATTAATTTTATAATTATGGCTGTGTTAATAAAAAACGTGCAGTTTTCAATAATATTGAAAATGCTTTATTTTCATCACATTTAAGTTACAAACACTTAAGGGTTTTTAACAGTTTATATATAGATTGGCTATGAAGCGCGCATTTGTATCATCAATAATTAAGAGTGCTGGTGAAACAGATATAAAAAACACGACACCGAGAGGTAATTTAATAAAAAAACAACAACAATATTATTGAGTTATAGCTTTAATAAACTTTACAATGCAAAAACATTACATACGCATACACTCTAAAAAATACAGGGTTATTTCAACTCAATTCTGGGTGTAATATGGACTAACCCAACTGCTGGGTTAATTTTTCTAAATTAAATTAATAGAACCAAATTTAACCCAATGTTTGGGTTAGTCCATATTTTACCCAATTTGGGTTTAAACAACCCAGCATTTCTTAGAGTGTAGTTAGTTAAAATAATTGGGTTAAAAATACCCCAACATATAACCCAACTATAGGTTATTGTAGCACCTTTCCAACTATGGATTATTTTAACTCAATGCATTGGGTTATTTTGATTAAATGTTATTTTTTTTCATTCTGGTATTACTATTGCTACTATTACTAGTACTACTATTAATTTTATAATTATGGCTCTGTCAATAAATAACGTGCAGTTTTCAATAATATTGAAAATACTTTATTTTCATCACATTTTAAGTTCCAGACACTTAAGGGTTTTTATCCGTTTAATATAGATTGGCTATGAAGCGCGCATTTGTATTATCAGTAATTAATAGTGCTGGTGAAACGGATATAAAAAACACGATACGGAGAGGTAATTTGATAAAAAAAAAAACAATATTATTAGGTTATAGCTTAAATAAACTTTACAATGCAAAAACATTACATACGCATATTAATACAGCTGTTCTGTGTCAGTTAAATCAGTTGACTGTTGAAATTCTAAATTTTTAGCCAAACTGGTTGGGTTATTAAATATTTAATCCAACAAAGCACCAAATATTTTTAACTCAACCATTGGGTTAAATAAATAACTTAACATTTTTTAGAGTGTAAGCTCTGTCAGAACATAATAAAGTCACAGTGTATATAAATCACATTATGTATATTTAATCACATGATTTAAAGATACCTTCTATGTTGATGTTTTTTATTGTCTGTACAGCAGCTGATCTCTTGTTTTCTTCTGCTGTGTTTCAGCTGGGTGAGGACACCTTTAATCGGGCCAAGCTGCTGAACGTTGGCTACACAGAGGCTATTAAAGACGCAGAATACAACTGCTTCATTTTCAGTGACGTAGACCTGATTCCTATGGATGACAGAAACCTCTACCACTGTTACGACCAGCCTCGTCACTTTGCCATTGCCATGGACAAATTTGGCTTCAGGTAACATATTTATTACCGAGCTAACCTCAAAGTGCAAGAATCTGTTGAAATATTATATTTGATACAGCACTTCATCTCATCCTTATAATCCTAGTTTCTTTTCATGCATAATGCATGAACCTTCATATAAAGTCTGAAAATCGAACATTATAAAATCAGCAGCAGGTTTTATATGAATTTAATATCCTTAGTGAATTTTGGCTTTTGCTGGGGTTTATTATACATTTGCTGGACTGCATTTGTAGCTATTTACATACATATTAATAGATGGAACGTCTGTATTTTTTTCTTTGTTTTTTTTTTAGCAGAGAGCAACGTGAGTTAATCAAACAGCCTGAGCTTGAGGGCTGTCTGTCAAAGCCTGTGCTTCTGATGATTAATTGCTTTTATCCACTAGGGAAGATATATGTGTCTCTGTCTTCTTGAGCTCTAGAATGCAGTTGAATTATTATGTATCAACAGTTCATTTGTTAGGTGCAGTGCCAGTCTAGACAGACCTGGAGCTTTGACAAGAATATGTATTAATATGTATTCATTTTTCAAGGCAGACAATTATTTAGCTGAGGCAAGCCGGTGCTCTTCAAGTGTAATAGCTGGTGATATTAAAACACTGGTGAAGCTTCTCTGTATTAGGTTTTTTTTGGTCAGTCTTGAAATGAATTTTGTCTGTCTTGTGTCGGCAAGCAGACGGGTTGGCCTTTGCTCCGTGGTGTTTAATTTCCTGCCTTTGTGTAAGGGGCCGAAAGGGCCAGGACAATCTTAACTCTGTGCTTTCCTTAGCCAACCTCAGGGAATTCACTTGTTCAAATCTGCTTCCGTCTTATCATGTGAGCGCTTGTAAGAAGTAACTTCAAAAAAATGTATTTAAATGTATTTACATTTATAATGTAATCATCAAAAACTGCCTTGTGTATTTGTTGCAGCTATTTATTTATTTATTTATATTATATTATAGAGTTTTTTGTTGTTTTATGAACTTTAAAATAAAATAGTAATATTAATAATTAAAATTATTATTAAATTCTATATGAAATTCTGGATTCTGAAAATTCAAAAACATCTAAATATTGATAAATTCACATTTAAAGTTGTTCAAATTAAGTGCTTAGCAATGCATATTATTCAGCAATTGAGTTGTGATACATTTATGGCAGAAATTTACAAAGTATCTTTGTAGAACATGATCTTTACTTAATACTCTAATTATTTTTGGCATAAAGAAAAATCTATCTATCTATCTATCTATCTATCTATCTATCTATCTATCTATCTATCTATCTATCTATCTATCTATCTATCTATCTATCTATCTATCTATCTATCTATCTATCTATCTATCTATCTATCTATCTATCTATCTATCTATCTATCTATCTATTTATAATATAGATGTTTTTGTTGTTTTATGAATTACAAAATTAAATAGTAATATGAATATTTACAATTATTATTAAATTTACAAAATCTAATTATTTAAAATGCTTAATTAATAATATTAGGTTTAGTAAATTTAATAATAATTGTTATTATTACAGTTTTTCTCATTGGCTTTGGTGCATTTCTCACAACACTATTTACATTTGCACAACAGTTAATGTATTTCTCAAAACAATTAGTGCAAACTGCAAAACCTAGTGGATAACCTGCAAAAGCGTGTCACTTGCTCAAAATGAAGAGCTCATTCCTCAAAAGCAAGTATTGATGTCAATGAAATTGTCAGTGTCATCAAGATGAAAAGTCCTGACACCATTGTTTATGAACAAGATAGTCAAATGGCTTTGTCATGTTTTCATTATCACAGTTTACTCTCTACATTTTCTCCAATGCAAAAAAGTCAGATTTTGGTGACACTTTCAGAAAATGCTCAAGAGATGCGCTATATAATATTTCCACAGCCATTTGAAAACTACAGTAAAGTTAGACATCACTGCATTTAGTGAGGTATCTGAGCACAAGACACTGAATATCTATGTTTCACATTTTTACTGCATTTGCTCTTTACAATTCTAATTTATTCACAGCATTGTGCAAAAGAATAAATACACCCTTATTTACAACAAACCTAAACTTCCTTTGGGTAGAGCTGTGCACAACTGTAAACAATATTGCAGTACATATTGAAACTGAACCTGCAACATACACAGGTCTGTAAATCATTCATCAAATTGTTCAATTTAGAAGACATTTTTAGGAAAAAAAAATATTTAATTTTTGTATGTAATGACTCGAGTAATGAAATGAGGACTATTAGTTTTATATGGAATGACTATTCAGCATCCACAAGTTTAGTTCATTTTGACTGACATGACATAAGCAAATGATAATGTTATAAACAGCAGATAGTTGCATGAAAGCAATTGATGCATGTCCAAAAGCATTCGCAATTTGTTGGAAGGAATGAGAAACTGCTACTATGATTTCCACAAATGACTAATTGTTTTGAGAAATGCATTAACTGTTGTGCAAATGTAAATAGTGTTGTGAGAAATGCACCAAAGCCACTGAGAAAAACTGTAATACTACTATTTAATTTTGTAATTAAGCACCTGCACAAACACACATACGCACGCACACACACACTATGTTAAGACATAATAATGTTAACTTTATTACAAATCATTATTATAGATATTTTTGTTTTTGTTTTAAAATTCCAAAATTAAATAGTAATATTCAGAATTACAATTATTATTAAATTTACTAGATCTAAATATTATAAATGCATGAATCATAATATTAAATGCATTATACTTTTTCACACACACACACACACACACACACACACACACACACACACACACACACACACAAACACACACACACACACAGAAACATACATTGTTACACATGCAATAATGTTAACATTATAACAATTTTGCTTAGTTTTTTTAATTCGATAGCTATAATAAATACTATTATTGTCATTAAAAAGTACAATACATGATTATTATTATTATTATTATTATTATTACTGTTATTATTTTACTAATAAGAAAAAAATAAAAAACAGTTTCCTGCATTTTTCCCCTACATCTCATTAGCTCGGTTTCTCAGTGTGATGCTAAAAGCAAGAGCAACGCTTTACAAAACCACAGTACCTTAATACTTGACGAAATCTGAACCATTATTGAATTCAGTTTTTGTTTCTCTGCGGACTGCCAGACAATACGTTTCTAAAACAAATGCCTTCTCCCGGCGGCTGAACTGCCTTTAACTGTCAGTGGGATAATAATTCCATTTCCTCTGTGAGTGAGTCACTCCATTGGACTGAGGAGGCCTTCACATCGCTGCATTCAAGAAACGTAGCGCGTTCAGAGAAGTACTCGCTCTCAGACCGCGAGCATGCGAAGAAAACTTCAGCCATGCTGCTTCTGTGAACACTGCTGCTCCAGCAGATGGTCTCATTAATTTTAGCTTGTTGTCTTTTAACGTGAGGTTGCAGCGCACATAAGCTTGTGTTTGTGTGTGTGTGCATGTAGGTTCCTGCTTCGCTTTCTCCCTTATGTCGCACATTTGTTTGCGTAGGTGGATGTGGTTGCTGTCATTTGGCAACACATAGTCAGTGCAACACACACTTACTGTTACCACAGTAGCCCAAGGCAAACCCCGGGCACCTACCCATGATGCACCTGCCAGCCCGTAGCCCAGCGGGTCTCTTAAAAGACGAGACACGGAGACCATGTTGTCAAGCGGTATGAGTGGACTTGATGCTTTTCCAGACTGTAATCATCCAGTAGAGGATTTTAAAGCCTTCCAATGCTACGTATAATCTGAAGATAAGGTATGTGTTAGGGATAAAGTACAGCAAGAAGGTTGATATCGCAGAATAAAGTCCGACAAGAAGTGGAGGGCTGTTGTATAAGACTGAAGAGCTTTATTTTGTGAAAACAACACTGTAAAAAACTGCACAAAATGTTCCACAGAATTCATTATTCACAAATCAATTAAGCTAACTTAACAAATTGAAGTGGATTGAAGATAAAACAATTAAGTTGTTCCCCATAAAATTCAACAATTGTGTTGTTTCAGCTTGTTTTAAATATGAACAAACAGCAGGCGTTATTTTTTCGAGTAAACCGTCCACGGCTACTTGTCACAAAACAAAAATTAGACACAGAACATTGTTCTGAGCTGTAGTAGTTTATTAATTATTTCATTAAACTTAAAATAAAGCTGAAAGAAACGAAAACAGCTGGTGGGGTATACACCAACTTGCTCAATATTCAGGCATAGGGTTGTCACGATACTAGAATTCGATACCAATCAGTACTGACATTACAAAACGTCAATTTCCCACGAATATTTGAGCGCTGTTAAGCACGTTCTTAAACACTGCTGATTTTCCATTGTGTTCACGTGCTCAACAGAAATGACTGTGATTGGCTGTGAAAGTCATCGGTTCACTGAACTCATTGCCGTTTACTGCGTGTAACCACAGATACAAGGACACTGGAGCATTTTAATGCCACGATTCATCAGCAGATCTCTTGTATGTCAGCTTATAGACGAACCAGCTGATCGATGTGACTTTGAAACACTCCAGTGTCCCTGTATCTGAGGTTACACTCAGTAAACAGCAATGAGTTCGGTGAACCGATGACTTTCATGGCCAATCACAGTTATTTCTGTTGAGCACGTGAACACAATGGCTAATCAGTGGTGTTTAATAACGTGCTCAATAGCGTGTAAATGTTCACGGAAAATAGACGTTTATAATGTCAGTACCGATTGGTACTGAATTCCAGCATCGTGACAACCATATTCGGCCACAAGATGGTGCCAAACGGTCAAAAAGCTAAGATGACAGAAACAAAACTGGCTGAATAAAAAATAGCCTGACCTACATATTATTCGTTCACAAAATGGTGCCAAGCAGATACATATGAATGTGAATGCAATTATGTGGATTTGAATGTTTTTGCTGGCGGTCCAGGTGAGCCTGTGTTATTTAGCAGTTGTTATCTCAGCATAACATACCTTGGAATTGGCATTCATTGATGTAACTACGTATTGTGGTACTTCACAAAGGTTTGCCAAAGTAGTCCTGAGCCTATGTGATGATATTACTTGAATGAATGTCGATTCTTGATGCAGTACCACCTGAGGGATCGGAGATCATGGTTGTTCAGCTTGAGCTTGTGCCCTTGTCCTTTACGTACTGAAATTCCTCCAGATTCCTTGAATCTTTTAATTATGTTATGCATTGTTAAAGGTGAAATATCCAATTGTCTTTCTTTGAGGAACATTGTTTCCAGGGCTTAATTTGTGCCGGATGAAAATCTGCACCTCTGAAATCTGATCCGGCACCTCATTCGATCCCCCTCCTCAACCGCCCTCTTCCCCTGTCCGCTGTTCACTTTCAATTTCTTCCGCGACTCCCCAACCCTCTACACTTTCGTCCGCGACACCCCTCCGCCATCCACCGCACCAACCCCTAACACTCCCCCCTCCCCGCTCTCCACTTTCGTGCGCGACACCTCTCCATCTTCGGATAACATGCCAGATCCATTACCCCAATCTGTTCCCGGACCTCGCAATTCACAAATTAAGCACTGATTGTTTCATTTCAATCATTTTCTCAAGCATTTGTTGACAAACTGGTGATCCTCGGCCCATCTTTGCTCCTAAAGGACTAGACATTTCTTGGATCCTGCTTTTGTACCAAATCATAATTACAATCACCTGTTGACATCACCTGTTTCAAATCACATCATTATTTAACCAATTTACCTGCTTACTAGCACTAAATTTTTCCTGGAATGAGCAATTTTGCAATGTGTCTGAATGACAGGAAAGGATGTATATTTACAAATAAAAAGAAGTTGACCAGACAAAACATGAAATATTTAGTGTTATATTGTTTGCAGTGAAATACAAGTCAAAGTAAATTTGGAAATCACTACTTTTTTTAATTGCGTTTTCCATACTGTCACATCTTTTTCTGATTTGGGGTTGTATACAAAAAGCAATACAATAAGGCTTTTTTTGGTTATTATATTCATTCATTTATTTTCTTTTTGGCTTAGTCGCCAACTTATCCAGCACATGTTTTACGCAGCAGATGCCCTTCCAGCTGTAACCTTTTCCTGGGAAACATCCATACACACTCAATCACACTCACACTCTACGGACAATTTTAGCCAACCCAATTCACCTGTACCGCATGTCTTTGGACTTGTGGGGGAAACCGGAGCACTCGGAGGAAACCCACGCGAACACGGGGAGAACATGCAAACTCCACACAGAAACGCCAACTGACCCAGCCGAGGCTCGAACCAGCGACCTTCTTGCTGTGAGGCGAACGTGCTACCCACTGCGGCACCATGCTTCCCTGATTATTGAAGGGACTCACTGATCCAAAACCAGTTCAAATCTGGCTTGGAATCTTGGGGTAGCCACATGGCCTAATTCATTTAACTCAGCTCCAGGGCTTACACTATCATATAACAGTGAACAACTGTTAGTCGACTGTCTTCTCCCAATACCCTGGTTACGGATGAACAGAAATGCTCTTAGTAATTTCGTAAATCGTCAACCATCTAGACAAGGGAGCTTTTAGGACCTCTTCATCCCGAGACTTTTGAATGACCGATCATGTGATCTTGTGGCCATGTGTTCGCCCTCGAGACATTCTAATTTCAGCCAGATGGACAGAATTCAGAGACAAAGAAATGAATGAGAGACTTAAGAAATACAATTCTCCTAAATGTTATAGCCAAGGCAAAATTTGATATTTTGAATGACATTATAGGTACTGATGTGCTGTGTTTATTCCAACCAACCTGGTTCATAATGTGTGGTTTTTACCCTTATAACAGGTTACAATGATCTGTATGTGCCTGAAATGTTTTATGCTTGGTATCAAACCGAACCCCTCTTTATTTGCAATACATTGGTGTAAATGAGAATTTAGTAATACGAACAGTATTCGTCTTGTAACATTTTATGTCAGATAATTACAATCTTACCAGAGATTTTTACCACGTGAAGTCTCTTGCAGTCGGTTAATGATTAAACCTGATAACACTGGTACGGGGCGTGGCCACGCCCTTCATGGCAACTGCTCATTGGGTGACAGCGTCATGAGGGATGGACCAGATCAGGTCACTTAAAAACCCCGGCAGCCCTAAAATCAGCGCCTTTTGCATCAAGCTGGTTTGCGCCCGCTGTTGCATCCGCCCCCAGTGGCCACCACACGATTGGGTCACCACAAACTTTTCATGCAAACCTCTTAAGTTTCGGACCGCTGAAACTTCCGCTAAACTGACTCTCGGCAGAGTCGGCTCCCCCGGTAACCCAGGACAATGAGCTCCACTCACGCCCAAGTGAATCCCGAAGACCTCACCGAAGCCAACCTATCAGGAGCGCCACATGTTTCCTCAAGCCAGCCCGGCGAGGCGAAACTCCAGTCAAAGACTTCAACAACTCGCGCAAGTAACACAACAACTGTTGTCTCTTTCTAATTTGGTGCCTATGATCTTAAGCAGTTAAAGATAAGTCAAATCTTTGCTTTTGTGGTTTCTCAGGTGATTCTAAGATCTAGTACAAAACACTAGATGGTTTGGGACTGTTGTCAACTCATTTTACATCCTCTAAACTGCCTGTGTGTGTGTGTGTGTGAACATGTGTGTGCGTTTGTTTGTCGTTTTGTTTATTACGTAGATTAGCCTAATATATCGTAATGTAGCTCAATAAATCTTTGTTCTGCTTTGTAAGAACTGTGTTCTTGTTTATGTGCTTCTAAGTCATTGCCTCAAGCTATAGATAGTGTTACCTTGCTAAAAGTTAACCCTATTCTGTGTTATGTTATTATCGTTGGCCACGGAAATAATATAGACAAGATTAGTAAAACGTGATGTCTCTATTTGCGGGACAAATCTCAGATAAAGTTTGAATCTTTGATCTGATTCAATCCGACTCAATTGAGTCGAATCAATGATTCGAATCTTCAAGATCAGAGTCATTGATATGAGCTAATAATTCCTAATCGATCTTACAACGTAGATTGATTTCTTACATTATTTTATTTGTTAAAGTAATCTTTTTTGCAGCTTATATGTCTTTATTGGGATATTACCATATACCATTATAAAATTCTTTTTTTGTTTGTTTGTATTATTTGAAAACACAGAGACACAGAGACCATGTTGTTGAGTGCTATGAGTGGACTCGATGCTTTTCCAGACTGTATTCATCCAGTAGAGGATTTTAAAGCCTTCCAACGCTAGCCTGAAGTATAATCATTTTGTGGTTTAAAGGTCAAAAATATGACTTAGTTGTGAGAACCACTGGGACCTTTTAATTCATCCTTTGACCCACAATGGAGTATTTATATTTATAACAGCCTTTAATCTTGTTGCCGATGATTCCTCAAAGGATTCTCTTCTAACCATGGCCTCTTGCATTCCTACAAGCGGAAACAAATTCTCTGCTTTATTGCGAACAGAAGCTTTTACAGGACGTCCTTAGAGTTGTGTAGCTCAACCGAGGGGCCTGAGGGGTGGCAGAAAGCAGAGAATTGATGAAAGAGTGTTTTTTGGAGAAGGATCAGATATCATTGAAGATGTTGAAGCCCCTGTGGGAGGACTCTGTGGATCTCTAGAATCACTCATACGAGATGCAGTTTTGTCAAATTGGAATGCTCCAGTTGGCTGACTAAAGGGCTCAGTTCAGAAGAGTGAACCTGGAGAAATGATGTTTCACTTTAGACTTAAATCAAAACTCAAATATAATGGAATCGAGCCCCTTTAGCCCTATATTCCCAAAAGGGCTGCATGGGTGATAGACGTATGCAGGAATTCAATAATTCATTTACATTTGAACAAAGATTTTGCTAGGATTTTTCAGAATTTGCTAGGATTATGAATAATTTGGGCTTGACTGTATATATATATATATATATATATATATATATATACAGTTGAAGTCAGAATGATTATTGAATGAGTATTGGACCAGGTCTACTACATAGTGGACATTGTACCGCCCACTAAGGTAATGTGCATGCTGTGACGGTTGGGTTTAGGGTAGGGGAAGGTGTACAGTAGGCGATCGTCCATTACGTAGTGGACCTGAAGCTGCGGGCTGCAGCGAGGACTGTCTCTGGAGTTGGGTCTCCGGACCTGCCGATTCACCCGACCCAACAGCAGGTGGCACTGTCGGAGAAAATGATAGGTCTGAAAGTGCTGGTGTGACTCATCTGAGCATGCAGGTCTGAGCGTGCAGTTGGGTCTTTGGACCTGCAGCTTCACCCTACTCAGTCAATTTGGGGTTTTGTTTTTTTAACAGCAGATGGTTCTGCTGGCATCCAATTCTTTACAAATACCAACAAAAAACTTGAAAAAAAAAACATTAAGAAAGTTAAGAAAGGCTTAAGTAATTTACAATAGTGTTCATAGTGAGCTGTGTGTACATTAATTGTGTAACATAAAAGTCAATTTGCGTAATTCAACGGCCAAACACAGTGTTCTTCCTCATGAGCATTTGAGTGTATGGTTAAAAACAAGCTAAGAGTGCCATCTGCTGTTAAAACCTAAGTTCACAATCAATTTAAGAGACAATACCAATGCAATTTAAAAATCTCAGAATCAATGTCGTATTTTGGAATTATTTATTTAATTTTTTTTTACCACAGATCTATTAATTCAGTATTACTCATTAAATTCTCTGGGAAGATATTTTGTTAAAGAAAAGATTTTAAGTTTACTCAGTACAAGTTTTATAATCTGTTAGTACATCTGATTGTGACATGTTTATCTGGTTGACTGTTATTTGTCATGTTTTGACAGTTAAAGGGTAGATTAAATTACCAATTCAATGAAAATGCGAAGGAAGAAGAGTGTTTCAATGAATGAAGTGCAATGAGATTTTACTACTGTTTGCAGTAATCAAGTTAATGTTTTTTGCATCATATTTAAAGCCCTTTTAAGAGATAGTTTATCCAAAACTGAAAATGATGTCATTGTTTACTCACATACAGTATCACTTGTTCCAAACCTGATTGACTTTCTTTATTTTGTTGAATGCACGCACATACACATAAAGGATATTTTGAAGAAAACTGGAAACCGGTAACTAACTTACTTTCATTGTATTTGTTTTTTGAATTATGGACGTTAATGTTTACCAGTTTTCAGCTTTCTTGAAAATATTTTCAGAGTAAAGAAACTAATGAAGGTTTGAGGGGGAGTAAAACGTGTGTGAATTTGAACTATCCCTTTACATTTACTGTAGGTGGAGGGGTTCATTAAGCACATTTTTTTTTTTTTACAAAAATTTTGTATTGCCAGATATGGAAACACACCTTTGTGACTGTGTGCTTTAATTTACACATTGTCAGTGGAACTTTCCACAGGCATAGGTGCATTTGCTTGATTGTAGTTTCACTCTAAAAAGCCCTTTTTAGTAAGTCTGTCCATTGATGCTGAAATGTATATCCGCTGTGTAAAAATGACTGAAGTCTGTTTTTTTGTTTGTTTTTTTTTGCAGATTGCCCTATGCAGGTTATTTTGGAGGGGTGTCCGGCCTTAGCAAAAAACAATTCCTCAAAATCAATGGCTTCCCTAATGAGTACTGGGGATGGGGAGGTGAAGATGATGACATTTACAACAGGTAAAACCATAAATGTACTGTACTGTACTGTATTTATCTTCTATGAATGTCTTAAGTTCTATGAATGCCTTAAGATGAAACAAGACTTCTGAAAATGTAGGACAATAATGTTGTGAGAATGATTGACTATTGTAAAGCTGAACATGATTCAATAATCAGATTTGATAATAAACCAATTTAAATCTAAGCTGCATATGCTAATCTGATTATATCTAAAATTTTTATTTTGGCTTCTAGTAAAAAATCTGTATTACCAGTTACCTAAAACTTTCAAAGCCAAACTGGGCGGTGATCTAAAAAGTTATTTACTCATAAGTTATTATGCTTTTAATTCTTCTATATTGATATATCAATCTTAAAGTGTTACACACTGTTAGAAATGTACTACTTTTTACAATTAAAATGTCAAATTTTGAAAACTAAGGCATAAAAACAGTGTTTCAAATATAATGTCTAAACATCTGAAACACTCTAGATTGCCTTCAGTTCCTTTTAAAATAGTTTGATTCTTTGGAGTATTAATATGCCAGGCAGACTTTATACAGTAGCAGTACATTGGTATCATAACATAAGTATATGTAAATGTTACTGAAATGGGTTTGTGACTGCCATGATTATGTTTAAAGGACACCTATTTTACCCCTTTTACAAGATGTAAGATAAGTCTTTGGTGTCTCTAGAATGTGTCTGTAAAGTTTCAGTTAAAAATACCCATGGGATCATTTATTATAGCCTTCAGAATATGCTCATTTTGGTGTCTGAGTACAGCGTAGCTGTTTAAAGCCTGTGGCTTTAAATGCAAATGAGCTACTTCTCCCCACCAACCATTACCATGTGCGTGTCTGCTTCTTCTGCGTTACATCAGATAAACAGCAGTCAGTGATAGAGACAGACTTGGATGAAGCTGAAATACAGCTCATTAGTCAAAAATACCAAGTAAGCTTATTTCATGTATTTGTAATGGAGTTTATTCAAGCTTTTCTGAAATGATGAGTCACACACAAATGTTGTTTGCAGTACACACACACATATGCGTGTTTACTAACACCACAGATGTGGTGATTATAGTGGTTAAGAATTATATAGCAATTTTATTCTCTTTATTACAAACGTATTCTGTTTTAAAAACGTTTTAAACTTTAAAAAGGTATAAAAATCACAGAGAGTTGGATATGTTAATCCTAGTTTCTTTGCAAAAAATAATTCAATTAAATTTTTTTCAGTTCATCTTTATTTGTATAGCGCTTATACAATGTTGATGTCAAAGCAGCGTCACATGGAAGATTATAGTGAATTGAAACAGTGTCAGTTCAGTTTTCAGAGATTCAGTTCAGTTTAGCTCAGTTCAGTGTGGGTTAATAATCACTACTGAGAGTCCAAACACTGAATAGCAATTCCATCAATGCGCAGCTTTACAGATCCCGAACCATGCAAGCCAGTGGCGACAGCGGCGAGGAAAAAACTTCACCAATTGGCGAAAGTGAAGATTTAAAAAAAAAACCTTGAGAGAAACCTGGCTCAGTTGGGCATGACCATTTCTCCTATGGCCAAACGTCTTGTGCAGAGCTGCAGTCTAGGCGTATAATGTTCTGTGGACATGTGTATACATGTTATTGTAGAAACATGGTGCCTGTCAATCAATTCGGTGGGTGTGGAAAACCTCACTCCTACAGTACATCACGTTGCGGTGGGCCTCAAAGTCACTGGGATTTGGATCCTATTTTAACGTCAGGAAATTTTAAAAAGAGATTTATTGTGTTTCTATCACTCCAATATGACTCTGGAAACACTATACCTACACACAGTGCTGTCCAAGCAGCTTACAAAAGATGATTTTCATCTTAGGTACCCTTTAAATGTGCCACTGCGATGCTTGCAAACAGATTGCACATTTCTATCTACAATACTGCAGTTTTAAGTGTGATTTGTGACAGCTTTAGTTGAAAAAATCAAACACATTTTTATAAAGAAAAAATAATCCTTTATTCCTTCTCTTGACCTAAATGAATCATATCGGTTGAAGTATTTAGATGCTTGCTGCTAAACTTTGACCGACTTTCAGGGATGTCATTGTTCTGATATCTGGCAGACAGGCTTTGAAATGCGGTAGACAGGCTTTTAAAAAAGTCATGAATAAGCATGCGTCATCAGAAACAGTCACTTTGTCGCCGAACAGTGTCCTTGTGCTGTTTTCTAATATTTTTTTTCTCTCCTTCTGTGAGATATGCAGCTCTGCAGGGAGAAGCTGTGTATATATATTCTCTGCTCGCAAATCTACAGCATGTCCAGACAGAAACGTGTGAATAGATGATGCTCTGCTGCCTGATGCCTGTCTCTCCAGATAATGAATTGCCACGTGTTCACTAGCTATCATTTCTCCCCGCTCAGGTGATGGGAGAGCCAAACCTGCAGTATATCAGGCCACACTCGCTCTAGCAACAGCGATAACGCTGGTGTAGATATGGCCCATATGTCACTCTTTGCAGTTGTTTGGGGTCGCTTTGACAGTAGATGGTGGAAACCGGATAGAGCACACTTCTCCCATTATCTTCTTCTGCCTTTGCCCAATGAGATTTTGACATGATTGGATAGATTATACAATTAAAAATATATCTTTTAAGCTTGATATACATTAAAAAAAAGCTAGACCTTCCCAAGAGATCTTCTTCCAAACCAAGCTTTTTTGTGTGTGTGAGAATATACAGCCCAAGTGTTGCTTTGGAAATCTTTTTTATAGCTCTAATTAAGTATATTGCATGCATGTTTGTTAATCGTTTGTCTTTTTAGAAATGTTTAATGCTTTTTTATGTTTTATTTATGCTGAAATGAGCACCTTTGCCAGAACAACAAATTTAAAATGAGTTTATAGTAAATTAGTTTCATGTCTCTACAGTAGTCTCCAGTGTCTCATGATCCTTTAGAAAGCATTCTAATGTATGCTCATTTATTACTCAACATTAATTAAATACTTTGCTGTTTCTTTGATGCTTAAAAATAAATGAACAGAACATCATTTAACATTTAAACATGTTTTAGTGTCACTTTTGAGCATCCTTGATGAATAAATCAATGAATATATTTAAAAAGAAAATCATACTGATCACAGTTTGAATAGTAGCTTATATATTAAGTATTATATCTGCACACACTGTGATGTTATTTTCATTATACAGTACGTCAGGCGCTCTATGTGGCCATGCATTTATGTTTTGTCATTATTTTTCTATTACCTCATCATAAAAAAATTATTAGATGTTTTCCTGTGATCTCAAAGTATCCCTACGAAATGAAAGTTATAGGGAGATAAATTTGTATCATTTGTCCAAATAATGAGAAAATCATTATTTGACACTTTCCACATGATTACTGTGGAGATTTAAAGCACATAAATACACTCCTACCAAAGTTCCTACCAAAGACAATACTGTAATGATGTAAGTCTAAAATGATAGCATAATATCAGGCAAGGGCGACATAGTGGTTTAGTGGTTAGCACTGTCGCCTCACAGCATAAAGGTCGCTGGTTCAAGCCCCGGCTGGGTCAGTTGGCATTTCTGTGTGGATTTTGCATGTTCTCCTCTTGTTCTCGTGTGTTTCCTACGGGTGCTCTGGTTTCCTCCACAGTCCAAAGACATGCGGTATCCGCTTTTAATTCGTGACGTATGAAATACTGTTTCCGGGTCAAAGCCGCTGCTTATTTAAATTGAGAAAATATCTGTTTATGACTACTTTTTAGTCATACCACACATTAAAGTGAGTTTTATATAAAATCATAAACAACAGTATACAACCAAAAAAGTATACAACAGTCTCTGGACTTTCTGCATCACATACATCAATATTTTAACAATTTATAAAACAAATTATCACTTTCTGGCCATCGGATATTAGGCAAAAAATGAGCATTACCGCCACGCCTTGTACCGCCACCACACTAAAGGAGTAAGAACGTGTTTTTAGGTATAACCGCAGTTTGCAACTATGCTGCCAGGGGGCACAAAGTGACGGGATGCGAACTGACAGAAAAATACAGTAGCTGTAAATACTCTGCTATTTGTAAATGAAGATGAATCAATGAAGCAAAGCATTATAATTCCTTTATTAATCATAAAAAAAATTAACAAGCTTTATTATCATTGCAAACTTGTTAAGTGAAATGAGGATTCATTTTGGAAAGTAAAATTAAAGAAATAAAAGGCAACTAAAATGAAAGTACAAACATACATACAAATTAGTAGGCCTAAATAAATAAATAACTAAATAATGCTTATGTTTGCTTAATCTTTGCTTCTCGCCATGTATTGTATCTTTTCTAAAACGTCTAAATGTGTATTACTAAGAAAACAAAAACAACCAAACCTAATTATTGTTTAATTGAACACATCACATCACATAAGGTACACATACAGTGGCCTACAGTCCTGTAAAAAGGCAAAGATGAAAATCTATGGTTAAAGCGCCACCCATCGGTCAAAAGCTGCTGGTGCACCAACTACCACCGCGATGACAACAAGAACGGTGGCAGAGGGAACATATTGAAGTGGTGACGTCTGTATATATTGCGATCGCGATTTTCAAAAGTATTACATCGCTTTGTAAATGTTTATTATTACCATTCGTTGAGTCTCCCCATACAGTTTGATAGACCGCTTGAACCTGAAAGTCGCTTCGCGTGACGTCACACTTAACAAGCAAATAGGTGAATTAAATAAGCTAAATTGGCCATAGTGCATGTGTGCGAATTCAAGAGTGTATGGGTGTTTTCCAGTGTTAGGTTGCGGCTGGAAGGGCGTAAAAACATATGCATAACAGAACATGATTGTACAGCATTGTTGTGGGTGCTAACATAGTTAACATTACTGGGAATCTCTATAAATCTCAATTTTGGTGGCGATTCGTATTTTTGACTTTTCCTTTTCTTGATGTCAAGCTTAATGCGATGAAATGTGGGACGCTAGACTGAACTAGAAAGTAACTTTAAGCACTCACCTAAAATTACCTAGGGAAAAATAACTGCAAAAACGCTTCAGAAAATGTTAGTCAAGCCAAGCACTTTCCGAAGCTGTTGTAGTTGATTTGATCTACAGCTCTGATATATTCCTGAAGGATGAATATGTGCTGTTTTCTCAGACAGGCTAGTGATATAGTGGCCTAAAATGCAGTCAGCTGTGAGCATCTGTTCAAAGACAAGATGTAAAAGTGAATGGCATGTACTGTACGTTCTGCTTCAAATTCCCCATCTGACTGGTGGAGAGGCACGCACACGCACTCAAACCCCCTCATCCATTTACGTCCTCTGGGTGGAAGTTTACTCGAACACACTGTCACTTCTCTGGAACCAGTTTGCTGGGGCTCCAGGGACTCCCAGTGCCTGTCAGAACAGCTTCCTCTCTGCCCGTTTCTCTAAAGGTCACCGGTTTGACAGCATGAGCCCAAGTGCCAATGGACAAACTTCTCTGCGAGCTCCAAATTCTGCAGCCCGGCTTCTTAAAAACCTGTCAGCCTAAGTGGATGTGATTGGATGTGCCCCTGTGCCATCAGTGCTTCAGAGGAGGCATTTGTTTGTAGCTGGGCATATCTGTAGACTGAGTTTTTAGCTTCTGTTTGTGAATGCAGCTGATGGCATTAGTGTCCAGGACCCTTGTTTCTTGCTGTATTTGATCCTGCAGCAGCAGGGTGATCCTGTTGTGAGGAGTTGGTGGTAGGCTGGTTCAAAGACGCCACACCGATACAGAGTGGCAAAGGTCAGGCTCTCTTGGAGAAGAATTCCTGAAGCAATTTCTGCTCTGCGTTTATGAAAAAAGTCACAGTTGTAATTTTCCAGCTTACTTTACTCACTCACTCAAGTTTGTTTTTGTGAATTACGGGGACATTTCATAGGTGCAATGGCATTTATACTATAAATATCATATTTTCTATCACACTTTCTATCACCAGGGGTCAGAAACCATGGTTCTGGAGTAGATTTTCTGCTGTGGCTCCCTGCTGTCTAGACAAAATGACATGTGAATAACCTATATGGGGTGTATTCATAAATGTTTTTTTTTTTTTGTTACACAGTAAGCAAACAATAATAACTCTTATCTTGCTTCATTTTATACCTCCACCCAACGCAATCTCACGGCAATTCGTAACTTTTTGATTTAGTGGCTAATTTGTATGAATTCATGCAATCTAATTCGTGCAATTTAGTACGATCTGCTCATTACCCAATGACGGTAGGGTTTAGGGGTGGGGTTGGGTGCCACGCCTCCTTTTTAAAATTGTACATTTTCATACAACTGAACTTCATACAACTAAACTTGCAAAACGTAAAATACTTATGTTTTCTCGTGAGATCAGGCTGCTGCACCCCAATAAACATTCTAAAAAACTATCCAACCATCAGTACAAAAGTTTTTTTGCAGATGATAATGAGTTTTAAAGACAAGGACGAGATGTGACGTGTGTGGTTTTTTTTTAACAGTATTGTCATGATACCAAAATTAACAGAAATGCCCCAGATATTCAAAACGGAGACCAGAAACGAATCAATAATCGTATTACATTCTTCACCGTTAATGTGAATTTTAAATATTAAACTGCATTTAGACAAATGCAAATTGTAGCAGACATTACAAACAATGTCAATCTCAGATGTTTATAGTGTAAACGTGTGTATACAAATGTTTGATAATTGAATCAATTGTTTTGAGTGTGATGGCTTACACGATGAAAAATGATTGAGAAGTTGTGAAGAGTTTGACAGTTTAAATGAAAATCGACTTCTCAGTTCTCATTTAAACTGTCGAACAGTAACATCAATAAACAATAATAAACATCAATAAACTGTCAAACAATAAACAGGCGTATAGAAATGTTTGATAATTGAATCAATTGTTTTAAGTGTGATGGCTTACATGATGATAAGTGATTGAGAAGTTGTGAAGAGTTTGACAGTTTAAATGAGAATCGACTTATCAATTTTGATAAACAAGTCATATGCAATTAGTTTTTGTCCAAACTACATACGCCAGAGCATTTGCAGTTTGCTTAAATCAATAAGAAATGCCAGTCTGACGTGAACAATAAGCTAATTGTTCAGAGATCTAAACGTATTGTTTTGAAAAATAGAAACTTCAATCGAGAATTGAGACAAAGCAATTGAGAAAAACTGTATTGTGTTACTTATTTATTGTGATGCTTAGCTTAAAGGACTAGTTCACACAAAAGGAAATTTACTCACTATTTACTCTCAAGTGGTTTTAAACCTTTAAACTTTTAAACCTTTCTTTCCTCTGTTGAATACAAAATATTTTGAAGAAAGCTGAAAAACAATTCTATTAAAGGTAATGGTTACAGATTTTTAGCTTTCTTCAAAATATATATTTTTTGTTTAGCAGAAGGCAGAAAATCAAGCAGGTATGAAACAATTAAAAGGTGAGTAAAAAACTCATTTTCATTTTTGACTGAACTGTCTCTTTAAGAATGCAGTAGCCAATCAAAAGTGTTATGATTAGTTACGGTGGGTGAAAGGTTTTAAGTGTGTGCACTTCCGTCAGCATACACAACAAAGTGCAGGTAAGAGATTTATTTTACTGTGGTTTTTGTGGACGTGGAATGGGTAGTGATAATCACTATAGCAAGAGTGAAATCTAAGTGCTGGGGAGGGGCGGCAAGATAGCACATATTTTTAGTTTGTATAGTAAAATCCAGCCACCAATTTGATGCATTCCTAATCATTTCTTGGGCAGCAGCTATGCTTTCAAACTCCAGATGTGGACAATCCCTTGTGTTCTTGTGTTTGTCATCATGAGGAAGTTGTTCATTCTTTTATGGCAGCTTCATAGTAATGATCCTTTTTTTTAATAAAAGTCAACAGAAGAGGCATTATCTATAAAGCCCTCTTAATGGAAGAGCAGCCGCTGCTGGACAGAAGGTCATGACTGCATGCATTGTGGATGAAAATAGCCCAGAGGGATATGTGTGTGTGTATGTGGACTCAGATAAGTGTGTCCTGGCCTCATGCACAGCAAATGTTCCATCAGACTGGCTTGAAACAAAAAGCGAAGCTAAAAAAGCCTTTAGAGGGTTTTGCTCTCCCCTCTGGCCATGTGGACAGAGAAACGGGCCATCATTCTTTCTTTGATTTTCATCTGTGGAGCTGGAGAGGACGGAGGCCCTGGAGGGACATTTCCCTTACAATATAGTATGAGAGAGAAGACAGGTGTGCTCCGCTCTGGATTTGAAGTTGAAATTGAATAGTTATGAACTACTCTTGGGAAGTCTGAACTAAAATGAGGAGTCTATTTTAATAGTCCCAGACTTGGCTGTGTTCAGCTCCAAGGGCATGTAGAGATGTGTGACTTTAGCATCAAGAGTGTACATTTAGCAAGTTTTTATTGTGTTTTCATTGCTGACATTGCTTACAATACATTACGTTTGTAAAATCATGTTGGATGTGATGAACAGTGACTTGTTCTTAAAGGGATCGTTCACTAAAACTGAATATTCTGTTTTTATTTTCATTTCAAAAGCTGTTTGTCTTTCTTTTTTCTGTTAAACACAAAAGAAGATATTTTGAAGAAAGCTGAAAAATGGTAACTATTGTCTTCCATAATGTTTGTTTTTCCTACTATGGAAGATAATGGTTACAGGTTTTCAGCTTGACTCAAAATATCTTCTTTTGTGTTCACCAGAAAAAAGAAACTCATAAAGGTTTGAAACCACACGATGGGTGAGTAAATAGTGAGTAAATGTTCACTTTTGGGTGAACTATCCCTTTAACTTATTATGTCTAAATCAAGAGGCAACCTCCCGCTCTCCCTCGTGAAGCCAATACGAAAGTAATTGAAACTGCAATTCATCGACTCGCCATTGGGGGCTGGCTCCAGGAACGAGATGTTCACCCACTGCATTGTTAATAGACCAATTTTACAGCTGATAAAAACATGTTTACAGCCTGGTACAAAAGATGGTTTTGGTGCATATATCTGATATTACCCATCAGGACAACTGTGAGGTGGGTGAATTTTTTTATAATTCATTTCATTTTTATTAAGTTTTTTTAAGTCTGCATAATTAAGGGTAGAGCCGCTTGAGTGGCAGCTAAGTCGGATCACTGTCATGTCACCTCAGCTGATTCCGGCTGATTAGCCGCTAAACTCGGTATATATCTCGTATTTTTGTTTTGTTTTTTGTGGCTTTACACAGTCAATTGCCTTTTGGAATTATTTCCTACAATTATCAGATGATATGGCATGCTATGTGCACTTAATTGTGCTCACAAACCATTCAAGTTGCCTTCATTTCCCAGGTGAGTGAAATTATATACTTATATACCACCTCTATAAATGTATTTGTTTTATTTAAGATCATTTATAATTTTCTTTAGAGCTGTAATGCACTCCAGAATCTGACAGATTGATTAGCTGTAGGCTCTAGAACAGTCATCTGAAACGTTGTCAAACAGTGTTGCCTGGATTTCATAAATAGCCTTGCAATTACTAACAAACACTATATTTTAAGTGTTTGGAAGTAATTCACGTTTTCCTTCTGTAGAAAAACGTCATAAGAACAATGTTTAGTGTCTCAATGTATTACAACAGTGTTTTTAAAAGACTAAGCTCTTTGTTGATATAGTATACAACCAAGCACATGTGGTCAGAACACAAACGAGTTGCAGGTAATTAAGTATTAAGCGTTTCTCCTAAAGAAAATCCTGTCTAAGCAAAATGCTAGCAGGTGTCTCTAGCTCCGCCTCTTTGCCCTTGTTTGGTATCCCCCGGTCATTGTGATGACTCGTGAACAAAATGGCGACAGTTGGCCACGCCTACTTGTAGCTTTATTTGCGCTTTTCAGAAACCTATGGGTGACTTCACAGATACTATGTCCATATCTTTTACAGTCTATGGTCTAAATCCAAAACAACTCAAACCACTCTTGATTGTAAAAATGAACACGAAAGCAGGTCATGTGATTATGGAGGAATGCAAATAAATAAATAAATAAACAGTTAAATAAATACAGTAATTTAAGTTTTTTTAAATAAAAAGTTAAGGGATAAGTTATTTTTATTTAATTTAATTTACATTTTTGTTTATATTAAACATGAAGTGTTACCTTTAAAATAATAATTTAATTAATGTTTAAAATTTTAGCAAGAAAAAACATTGCAGGTGTTTATCATTTATTATTAATAATATAACTACATCATAATTTACACCTTTTTTATGGCACACCTTGTCTTCAATGTAGTGTTACTGTAGTACATACTGTGCAGTTTACAGTACAGTAGTATTCAATTCCAAACAGTTTATGAGGGAGAAAAACAAGAGATCCCATGAGAGAGTGTTTGGGAAGGGCTGTAATGGAAGAAGAGAGCCAGACAAGGTTAGTCATTCTGCAATATTGTATAAACCTCCTCTGTCCTTCTCTTTCTCTCTGCTTCTGTCTGTCTGGCATTCTCAATGTCTCTCTTGTATTTCTCTTTTTTCTGCAAGACATGAAGTAATATTAACCATTCTATTTCCCCTCCAGATTGAGGGTCTAATAAAATTAAATAAACAGCAGGGAGGGAGAAATAAAGGACATCTAGAAGAATTCTCCATTAATCCAATCATGGACAATAGCCAGCACAGATCTTTAGTCAACACTATTATTCATTACATCAGCCAAACATTCACTTAAAAATGACATGTATCACCATTTTCATAAGATGTTAAATAATCTCTGGTGTCTGGCTTTAGCTCAAAATACCCAACAGATCATGTATTACAGCTTATCGAAATACCCCTGATTTAAGCAGGAGCAAAAACACACCATTTTCTGTGTGTGTCTCTTTAAATGTTAATTAGCTGCTGCTTTCCAGAAGAGGGTGGAGCTTTTACATGCTGTTCAGAAATAACAAAACAATTAAATCAAATCTCACATAGCCAAACATGGATGAATTACAGTTTCACGTTTAAATCAGAGTCCGAAAGGAATGGTGAGGAAGAGGTTATTAGTTCAGGATGTTTCTGAGTGGTTAATGGATAGCATTGTTGAATATATTGAAGTATATTTTAAATGTATACTATCCAAATGCATGCAATTCCTAACTTCATGTTGAATGTATAAATATGTACATACAGTATATGTGACACTAATTTTGTGTTTCATGTCATTTAAGCCTATAAAATATTACATGAGATGAAATTTGACACATACAGTACAGTATGCATGGACACCAGAAGCAAAAAAAAAGTGTGAAAAATGGACCAAAATCAAATATTTAAAAAAGTTTTTTGACATATACACTACCGGTCAAAAGTTTGGTGTCAGTACGATTTTTAAATGTTTTAAAATGAGCTTATCCTGCTCACCAAGGCTGCATTTATTTCATCAAAAATACAGTACAAATTGTAAAATTGTGAAATGTTATTACACTATAAAATAACTGTTCAAAAGTAGTTTATCGTTTAATTTAATAATTTATTCCAGTGATTTTAAAGATGAATTTTGAGCTTCATTACTCCTGTCTTCAGAGTCACATGATCCTTCAGACATCACTCTAATATTAATTATTATGATTATATGATAATGATTATGATGATGATTATTATTATTATTATTAAAAGCAATAATGATTGGAGTGAAAATTTCATTTGAAACTACATACAATAAAAAAGCAGTTATTTGTAATTTTAATAAATATTTCAAGAGTTCACACTTAGCTGATGATTAATTATAAAGCTTGTTTGGCATGCTGTCCCGGGAGAGAGCCCTGAGCTCATGAGATCCTCGAGCCCGGGGCTCCCTCCCGTTGCAAGGCGAGAGGGGAGATCGAGCTCAGGTAGATCTCGAGAACTCCCCCTTCGTAGTGTTGAAGAGCAGATAGTAGTTGTCTTTAACGAGATAGGTACTACATAGGGAGCAAGTCTATAAAGTTGATCAATCAAAATTTAGGTTGCGGGTTTTTAATCGGTGGGAGGAAACCGGAGGACCCGGAGAAAACCCACGTGAGCACGGGGAGAACATGCAAACTCCGCACAGAAACTGCCCGCTGGTTAGGTACAGCCTAGAACCATTGACACTCTTGCTGTGAGGCAACAGCGCTAAGCGCTGGGCCACCGTGTCACCCATCTAGAAAAGGGAAGGAGTAGGGGTGGAAGGGGGGATTCTTCAAAGCGAAGATAGCGGTGATATGGAACCCGGGATATTTATAGTAGTTTAGGGATCATCTGATTGGTGCATGTTGATTTGGATAATGTGGGTCCAGCTGCTAGCAATCATAAGCACGTGATCCTCTCGAAATTAGTTTATAAATAAACTTCACTTAACAATTTAACACTTTTTACATTTAATAAATGCCGCCTTGATGAACAGAATAATTTTCTTTAAAAAAAAACATGAAAAAAATGGTAGTGTATTTAAATACATGGACATGAATTTATTACTCATATAATTTTATATATGTGACTGTATGGGGTTGTTGTATGGGGTCCTCTGGCATTATATGTGAATATTATTTTTGAAAAATCAGTTAAAATGCTTGCAGGATAAAACTAATGACAAAACTCTTGTCTCTGTGAATACAGTAAGAGATGAAACTAACTTTAGTCAAATGTGTTAAACAGCATGTTAACAACATGCTCAAAGCATGTAGTGACATACTTGTTCAGGAAATTTGAGCACAAAGCATTGGAATTCACCAATACTATTGATACTCGTTAATATATTTTACACAAATTTTACACTTTATACACCGTTCTTCTGCATTTTTCTGCTAAAATATCTCTATGGATACTGTTAAGGGTTTGTTTTCATTTCTTGGTGCTGGGATGTCCACTAGATGGTGCTGTTGTCTTGAGGTCACTTGTTCCCTTATGTGCGCAGGTTGGGGTGCATTATGCCTCATTCAGACTTGCAATGACTTTGTAGTTGCCTGTCGCTCTGTGTGGCAACCTGCTGCAAACGCAGGTCTGTGTATACACAGCACAAATATAACCGGCCTCTGAGTGAGCTGAGAGAGAATCACATGAGCTGTACTGGTGCTCGTATTGGCTGTTACTCAAGAAAGACGCTCTTCACTTGCAAAAAGTCGAAGGATTCTCAACTTTGTCCATCGCACGACACGCTCACCTGGTCGCCAATGGTCGCTGTCGCTCGCATAGACGGAGGTCGCCGGAAGTTGCTCGCTCTCCATTAAAATGAACGGTCGCTTGTCGCTTTGCAAGTCACTTGTAGTGTGAATGAGGCTTAGGTGTGTTGCGTTGCCGGTGATGACCGCATGATAAAAGGATTCCTCATTTGTTTCATCGAGATAAGCTTGCGTTTTTGGCTTGACTTGGGCTGACTGATCTGTCTCCTCCAGCACCAGAATTTTTGTTTGTTCGCAAGATTATTTATTGTGAATTTTGAATTTGATACTGGTTTAAATTACTTTAATAAATCTTCTCATTTTCCCAGAGATGGGATGCGGCTGGAACGGCATCCGCTGCGTAAAAACGGCGGTTCATTCTGCTGTGGCGACCCCGGATTAATAAAGGAAAAGAAAATGAATGAATGAATGAAATCTTCTCATTTTTTGAATTATTTGATTAACGGCGTGGACTCTTGTTTATGTTGCAGACTGTCTAGAGCCGGACAGTTTGTAACAACACTATTATATTTGCTAGTACATCCAAAACAGAATATTTGCAATGTGTTTTTCTGGCACAGACATTGTAAATCTCAAACTTCCATATTGAATAACCTGCTCCAGTGGTGCTGTGGGTGGAAACGTGCAGATAAAGTGGTGGTAATATATAAAAAGATCCATTTTCCCATGACGAAATCAGAGTGCCGCATTTTTCTACAAGCTTGCAGAGAAAGGCTTACCAAAACAAAGTTACTGGGTTGTTATTGTTCATGTTTTCTGGGTTGGTAGATGCACCTGACACTTTATTACAGAAAAAAAAGTTTTTATGATAGTCCCCTTTATTCACAGAAGTTACTTGTTGTCTAATAGAGACACTATAGAGTTATTATAGTACAGTAATGCTGTTTGCTTTTGTTTATTTTTTGAGTGATGAATGTTTCTCCACCTGTTTTCCACTCTTGCTTTCTTTCTGCAGGTGTTTTGTATCATTTTCTTTGCAACCGAGGCTGAGGTTAATTCAGTAGAATCTTTTGTGTTTTCCTAAGCATAAAAGAACAAGCTTATTTTTCAGGAAGTCACAGATCTTTCTGATATTCAGCATGGAATTTCAAGGTCTCTGTATGCCACAGAACCGAGCTGTTCCCCCAATCAGACGAATTTGAAAGCGCTGCGACCCCAGAGTAATCACAGCTGTCTGAGCCGAGCATGAAAGGCCGGAGAGTTCATGGAACACCACTGAGAACGAATCACCCAGTTGGATCTGAAAATATTCTGACAATAACGCCGTAATATGTGTGAATAATGTGCAGAATAATGAACACAAATCCAGCTCCAAGGCATTTAACCCTCATCTTACTTGAGGCTCATGGCTGTTAAGCCAAATTACTGCAGGTGTCCATTAACATGCGCCAGCCAAATAGTAATTACCAACACAGACACAGTTCTCTCTGATTTTCTTTTTTTTTTCATGGTTGCTGTCTATTTACACTTCCTTCAAATACAGTAAACTGAGTCCAGCCAAAACTGAAATCAGAGCAGAAGTCAATCTACCATCCAGTAATTTACAGTAGCAAAATGCAGTCATGTATTGGCTATAGAACTCGCTTGCCCTGGACCTAAGAAGCAGTGATAGTCTTCACCCTTTTAAATCTCGTCTTAAAACCCATCTTTTCAAGCAGGCTTTCCTATGACTCTCCTTTACCATGTTATTTTATACTCTGATGTATATCATGTATTTTAAATGTTGTCTGGCATTGTTTTATTTTTTTATTAATTGTTTGATTAATTTGTTTTGGTATGTCTGTTGATTCTTGTTGTTAGGTGACCAGGGTGTCCAGAAAAGCGCCATTTATAAATAATATGAATTATTATTATTATTATTATTATTATTATTATTATTATTATTATTAAGTATTCTTTTTATTTGGTTGGTTTGATTTTTTCACCTAGAATTTAATGAGGTTTTGCATTGCAAAATGTGTATTTTTTAAAGCGATTTATTAAAAATATCTGTGTCTTATTATAGAGCATTTTTAAGGTTTTATAAGATAGTACATCAGTAACGCTTTAGTTTAGGTCACAATTTATGGTATTATCAAACCATTAATTAAAACTATAGCTTAATATCTACTAATTAGCTGTTTATTAATAGTTAGTTCGGTAGAAGTTGGGTTTAGTTTTGGGATTAGGGATGCAGAATAAGATCATACTTTATAACTACTAATGAACAGTTAATATCTTAACGATAGGCAGGAAAAAGCCAGTAGTTAATAGCATGAATTGTGAACTAAACAAAAATGTTACCAGTAAATCCTATTTTCAGAACAAAATTAGATACAGTACATTCTCAAGTGCTTTTTTTCACAAATTTTCAAGACATCTTGAATAAAATATATTTTCTTCCATTGCCATTTTTTCATGAAGCAGGAACCTCCGTAAATTTAGACAGAATTTAGTGTAGAGCATGACATTTTTCTTGCTTATTTATTTTTCTTTTACATTAAGATAAAAAAGACAAATATATAATATTTTCTTTTTTAAAATTTACTTAGAGCAGTAAGGACTTATAAAGTCAAAGGGCCCTATCATACACCCGGCGCAATAAGGCGCAAGACATGTTTGGTGCGATTTGTTGCTATTTTTAGACCAGCACAACCCTAATTTTCACGTTTTGCGCCATGTTGTTTAAATAGCAAGGTTCAAACACTTAATACACACAGGATGTACAGCAATATACAAATATCTTTACATATGAAAAAAATAAAGGATTAAAATGTTACAAAAAATATTATAAATTAAAACTGACTTTAGAAATGGTTTTTAAACAAATATTTGCGCTTAACAAACAAAATTAAATATGTAGGCTAATGGATGTCTTCAGTGGAGTGGGTTTCCACCATTTCATTACTCCACGAAAATAAAGGAGTAAAGTATAAAAGTAAAGAGAAAGTAAAGAGGCCGAATGGAGGAGGCTCACTTTTTATCCTCACGCACATGCTCTGTTGAACAGTTTTTTCGCTAGTGAAGCGTATAGTTTTTCCATTCAGTTTTTTCCACTTACAAAGTCCGTCATGTAAATAGCAAATGTGCCATGATGTGACGCAACTGATTCTTAAAGGCGATGTGAGATGAGACTCTGATTGGTTTAAAGCACGTTATGTAATGTGATGTAATGTGCATTTATACTGTATAGCGTATTTATTGTGTATGGCCATACACCCAAAGCACTTCACAATCATGAGAGGGGGACTTTTCCAAACCACCACCAGTGTGCAGCATCTGGATGATGCGACGGCAGCCACAGGACAACAGCGCCAGTACGCTTACCACACACCCCTTCCAACAGCAACCCTAGTTTTCCCATGTGGTCTCCCATCCAGGTACTGACCAGGCTCAGCCCTGCTTAGCTTCAGTGAGTAACCGGTTATGCTCAAAACACACCCATAACTCATTAAGAGAATAAGCACAACCCTGTTAGACCATGCGGCGTGGTGCAAACCGTATTTTTCCATCCTTAAAATAGCAAAAGTGGATTCGGACAGCCCTTAATGCTTTTGCACCATGCGCTTTAGACTTTGTGCCTAGATCGTTAAAATAGAGCGCAAAGAGATTATTCACCATTCAATTCAGTTGGATATATCAACTGTAAAAAAAACTGTTGAGTTAACATTTGCAATGACAGGTTAATATTTTATGTAAATGTGGTCATTCTCACATTTTGTCCTTAATGACATTTAGAAATCCACTCTTTCATGCATTGCTCTTCATTGTTCACATTGTCTTTTTTTCTCATAATCTCAGGGCCTCAGAAAATCTTTTTGTTTCTGGGTCAAGAATACCCAGAGATTTGCTTCAATCCTTCCAGCTATATTATTTATGAATTAAAACCTTGCTCTTGTGTCGTTAGGATGAGGTATAAAAAAAATTAAATAAATCATAGGAGCCCACACAAACACACTCACGCGGGTATGCTCTTATTCTCCTCAGTAGGATTTCCATCTAATCAAATACTTGAAGAACGGCTTCATCCCTTAGAAACGAGGGAGCTCAAACAACACGATGCTCACATGACAAACATAAGATTTGCACTAATGCCAAGACCTGGAGCCAAGCAGGCAGATTAGAATGGTTGGATTGTTCAAGCAATCCTGAGTCGCTCTAAGCTGTAGTTACTCAAACAAATGGGATTGTGCTGCTGGCCGTGTGTACGTGTGTGTATGTGTGTGTGTGTGTGTGTGTACCTGCCTCCTCCGACAGCTCTCATCAGCTAACATTCCCCTCAGTAACTGACTTGTTTTGATTTAATTATTAATTTTTTTGTTTCCGCCTTGTTTCCTGCTCATTTGACATTTTCTGGCATTTGTGTGGGTTAATGAGTCTTTGATTATCTGTAGCCGCTTAATGGTCATTCTTTGTTAATTATTCACTGATAGAGAAGTACAAACTACTCTCCACTTCAATACCATATAGAATAATAAATAAATAAATAAAATATACGTTATAATTAACAATAATAATAATGAATAGCTTCAACAATGAATATGTTGTATTGTAATAAATAGGCTATATGCACAGCTAGTGTTTCTTTACATACCGATAAACTTCCGGTGAATGATTAATGTGACTTTTTTCAATTTTATACGATTCCTTTTACAGCATCGATGTTGTAATGTAATTAAAATATAATCATTTAAATAGACTTCAGCATTAATTTAGTTCTTTAAGCGTGCAACAAGATGAAAAACCATTTACACACATGCACGCATTTATTTTAGTAAAATAAATGTTTAGATTTTAAATACATGGCATGGAAAAATGTAATGTAATGCAGTGCTTCTTTTACATTCTAATACATTCCTTTTTATATTGTATATAAATCAGGCAGTGAAGATCGTTGATTTTTAAGGGGCTGATCACACCAAACGCGCTTTTAGGGGCCCGATCACACCAAACGCGCTTTTTGCTTTGACAGGCGCCTTTTTAAAATGTTTTACTAATGGCTGCGAGCATTTTGCGCACTTCACGCTTTAACCGCCTGCTGCACCTTGCATTTTTGCGCACTGTGCGCTCGCAGTTGAAAAATGTCAACTCTGAGTGTAAAAAGTGCGTTACGTCAGTCACATCTTTTTCATTCACCAATCAAATGAAAGCAGAGGCGGGGTTTCCATTGAAGTGACAGCTGTGTTTTTGCTGTCAAGACGACTACGGAGACTTTTGAAGATAGAGGAGAGACTAGTGGTTACTGTTTTGAGTTATCCGGTGCTGTATGACTCACAAATCTTGAATATTACAATATTATTAAATATTAAAATTATACCAATAGGCTTCACAGTGGCGCAGTGGGTAGCATGATTGCCTCACAGCAAAATGGTCACTGGTTCGAGCCTTGGCTGGGTCAGTTGGCATTTCTTTGTGGAGTTTGCATGTTCTCCCCGTGTTTGTGTGGGTTTCGTCCGGGTGCTCCTGTTTCTCCCACAGTCCAAAGACAAGTGGTATAGGTGAATTGGGTAAGCTAAATTGTCCGTAGTGTATGTGTGTGATTGACAGTGTATGAATGTTTCCCAGTGATGGGTTGCAGCTGGAAGGGCATCTGCTGCGTAAAACATATGCTGGATAAGTTGGCGGTTCATTCCGCTGTGGCGACCTTAGATTAATAAAGGGACTAAGCCGAAAAAAATAAATGAATAAATAAATTATACCAATATCAGCAGCAACACAATAAACAGCTGATTTAGTCATTGCCTAGTGACATAAAAAGCGCACTGCACTTCTTTTTTCCTTGTCAACAAAAAAGCATTGAGATGCGCCTCATGTTTTTGGAATATCGGCCCCTAACATTCTAAAAATTCGCTTTTTATACATATTGGTATGATTTTAATATTCAATCATTTTAATATTTAATAATATTGTGATATTCAAGATTTGTGAAGTCATACAGCTCCGGATAACTCAAAACCACAAACCCCGCCTCTGCTTTCATTTGATTGGAGAATGTAAAAGACGTGACTGATGCGACATGCTTTTTCTGCTCAGAGTTTACTTTTTTAATGGCAAAAACGCGAGACGCAGCTGGCAATTTAAAAGCGTAAAGCGCACAGGGCGCATATGCAGCACGCGATACGCTCGCGGCCATAAGTAAATCATTGCAAAAGGTCCCTCTCAACACAAAAAGCGTGTTTAGTGTCATTAGCCCCTGAAGAAAACAGAAGCTAAACGCCCTGATTTTGTAATGGCATACAGTTCACCAGAAGCGTTACCCAGGTTACTGAAAAATTAAAAGTCCTTCTGCATACTTCTGCATAGACCCCATTATTACAAGTATTGCAGTTACCGAATTTATAATTCCTAAAATAAAACATGTGAACAATGTGTTATTATAACAGCAGTAATTATTATTATAGTAATAGTAATAATATAGTAAAAATAAAGAAGATCAAATAGTAGTAGAACTGTGTTTTAGTAATCTACATTAATATTAATAATAACGATAAACAGCATCAATAATGATGATAATGTTAGAAACAATTCTAGTCATGGTTTAATAATAATGATGATGGTGATACTAATAATAGAATTAATTTCGATTATAATAATTATAATAGGGCAACATGGTGCCTCAGTGGTTAGCAGTGTTGCCTCACAGCAAAAAGGTCGCTAGTTCGAGTCCCGACTGGGTTAGTTGGCATTTCTGTATGGAGTTTGCATGTTCTCCCCGTGTTGGCGTGGATTTCTGGTGCTCCTGTTTCCTCCACAGTCCAAAGACATGCACTATAGGTGAATTGAATAAACTAAATTGGCCATAGTGTGAGTGTGAATGAGTGTGTATGGATGTTTTCCAGTATTGGGTTGCAGCTGGAAGGGCATCCACTGTGTAAAACGTATGCTGGATAAGTTGGTGGTTCATTCCGCTGTTGCGACCCCTGATGAATAAAGGGACTAAACCGAAGGAAAATGAATTAACAAATAACTATAATATAATATTAATAGCTTTTCATCAAATTTAGTATGTTCTTTGAACTCTGCTAAAAATATTGTCTTACTTTGGGGTTTTGTCTTCAAGATATCTAGCAAAATATACACTTTTTTGATTATTTTGTTTGTTTAAACCAGAAATGCACTTTTTAACTTTTTAATTTTGAAAACAAGACACATTTTGTCTAGAAAATGCTTCTTGATTTAGTAATTTTTAGGTATTTGGACTAGAAACAAAATCTCTAAGTAAGAAAGCATTTGTTTTTTTCCAGTGAAAGCAATGAATGTGGACAAACAGCGGAAACAATCAGCAAGTGTTTGTAATTTCAGCTGTGCCCTCTGTCCTCAAACCTCCATTATGACAGTCATTAGACGATGTTGTGACTGCATGAAGCCAATCAGTCAGTCAATATAAAACCTCATACCCACTAACCATGGTTTTCTCCATTGTTCTTCCTGTTGTTCAGAATCACACTCAATGGGATGAAAGTGTCTCGGCCCGACGTGAGAATCGGCCGCTACAGGATGATCAAGCATGAGAGAGACAAGCACAATGAGCCAAACCCCCAGAGGTAAGACACTGTTCCCTGTGTGATATTAAAGCGCTCGTCCCGTCTGAACATTCAGATGCTCTGTTAGGAAGTGTTAAATCACACCACTTATCCTGTGCTTCTGACTGATCGATCTGAAGCCCAGCAGAGCCTCTAAAACAGCAGATATAAGACATAGCTTGATGTTACTGACATTTTACACACTACATGTGGATTGTGTTTCTGAGTTTAACTTCCCCAGTATGTGTTTCATGTGCTCATGTGTTCTGCTGGCTTATTGAGTCTCTTGGTCAGCCAATCAAGAGTGTGTTTCCTAAACAAAGACACAACTCGCGGCTGAGCTACCAGTATGGGAAATAAACGATATAGTAGCAAATGTTTTCCAAAGTAAGTCTGAGATCCATAGTCTGAGCCACATTAGTTTAAATGCTACATGTTCATAAAGACACTCCTCAAGGGGGTGCAGTAACAACTTAATTTATTAACATCTACAATAGATATACAGTACAATAGATTTTTTTTGAATGTAATAAAACTTCCTATAATTGTTTTACTAAATTTACTACCCCTATGTTTTGTTAGGGATGAAAACATCCACTAAAATAAACTGCTGTAAAATGCATCAGATAAATATATGTTTTATTTTATTTATTATTTTTGCATAAATCTGTTAATCAATTTTAGTCCTGATCAAAACTACTAAAATGCTTAGAAAATTACAGGATTTTAACGTTTTAATTGCCAAATTCTTAAATAATCACTGATTTGGTGAAAGAAAAACACACAAAATGATGTATTTTCAATATAAAAGTCATATTGGACTGGGTTTTTTTTCCCCTTTTATTAAAGTTCTGGACATGTGAACCAACATTGCCTTGATGCATTATTTTTGATTAATTTTTATTTTTTCTCCCTAATTTACTGTTGGTGGCTGTTTTGCTCCATTGGCTTTCATTATAACCACATTGTTTTGATTGCAAAACCATGACACCATATAATCATTTTTACTGTTGATCATCAGTTGGCGCCATTAACCCTTTAGATAGGCCTGTGCAAAAAAAAAGCTTAGTTTCAGGATTTTATATGGAGTATAACAGCACATTTAAGTGTGTGTATTTGTGTGAGAGTTACCTTTGCGCATTGTGTCTGAGAAAATCTAAATTTGCATTTCAGCTCTCAGAACTACATGGAGTAAACAAAAACAAAGACTGTGTATTTATGCAACATCAAATGTGGTTATAACGGAAGTCAGTGGGGCAAAAATAGCCACCAACAGAAAGTTAGAAAGAAAAAATGAAAATCTAACAATGCATCAAAGCCAATGTTGTTACTAATCGTTCACATGTCCAAGACTGTGATAAAAGGTTAAAAAAAATCCAGTCCACAATTACTTTTTATATTGAAAATACGTAATTTTCTGTATTTTTTTTTACCAAATCTGTGACACCTTTTGTGAATTTTTAAAAACATTTAGTAGTTCTGATCAGGACTGAGTGTTGATTAACAGATTTATGCAAGAATTTTATTTATTTATTTTAATTATCTGATGCATTTTTACAGCAGTTTAATTCAGTGGATGTTTTCATCCCTAACATAACAAAAGGGTAGTACATTTGAACAGTGCACAAGGGTTAATTAAAACAAGATATTTCCTTTCTTTTATATATTTTTCTTTTGTAAATGAAACATAAATCCACTTGTAAACATGTAGCTTAACCTCATATATAAATCAGATGTATAGCCATACTGTACAATGACATGTAAAAATTTATTTATATTTATTTGGTGTCTATCAAAATACATTTGGTTTCAGGAATGAAATTTTACCGAAGTTTTTTATTTGAATTACTTTCACTATTTACATTTTTGACATTATTATCACTGCAGAAATGTTGCATAGCGTTTTAATTATAAAACATTAAATGAATGGATTAATACAGAATTGTTGAATTAGTGTACAGTATTTAAGTCAAGTACATTATACACTGTAAAAAATGCTGGGTTCCACACAACTCCTTCATGTTGTCTCAACACAAATCGATTAAGTTAACTTAATTGTTTTTACAAATTTAAGTTGATTGAACATAAAACAATTAAGTTATCCAATAAAACCCTCAAGAATTGTGTTGATTCAGCTTATTATAAATAAGTAGTTTGAACAAATATTTTTTTGAGTGTAAGTAACTGTAGTCAAATTACCGAAAAATGAAAAGAATAACCAACGCTGATTAAAATGAATCGAAGTAATTCAGAAAACTGTTAGAATGATAATATTTACACAACTAACAATATGTGGTTGGGCCTCGGTGATGCTATCAACCGAGTTCATGCAAACCTGAACTTCAACATTTTCCCAGACAGCAGCAGCTCTTTCAGTCCTGTTGGTTTTTTAGTCTATTTTTTGAAGAATGTTTGGGATTAATATTTCATAGTTCTGGTGTGTAAATCATTTTTGTTTGTAATACTGTACATTTTATGAAATTTTATTTAAAGGCAATAAAAAAACAGCAACAACAAACTAGCTTTGATACTATGTGACTGACTGTGTGGATTAATACAGCTACATAATCAAAGTTTATATTTCTTTTGAGGAAAATGTTTCCAGTGTTTTACCAGTTGTTTTAAATGGATAGTTCACACACAAAAAAAATTCTGTCATCATTTACTCATTGTTGACATGTTCTAATCCAGTTAGATTTTTTTGTTCTGTTGAACACAAAAAAAGAAATTTTGAAGAATGTTGGAAACCTTTAACCATTGACATCCATAGTAGGAAAAACACTGGAAATATTCCTCAGATATTTTGGTCCATATTGATATGATAGCATCCCGTAGTTGCTGCAGATTTGTCAGCTGCACATTCATGATGTAAATCTCCCTTTCCACCACATCCCAAAGGTGCTATATTGGATTGAGAGCTGGTGACTGTGTAGGCCATTTGAGTACAGGGAACTCATTGTCATGTTCAATAAACCAGTCTGAGATGATTCACACTTTATGACATGGCGCATTATCCTGCTGGAAGTACCCATCAGAAGATGGGTACACTGTGGTCATAAAGGGATGGACATGGTCAGCAACAATACTCAGGTATGCTGTGGCGTTGACACGATGCTCAATTGGTACTAATGGGCCCAAAGTGTGGCAAGAAAATATCCCCCACACCATTACACCACTACCACCAGCCTGAACCATTTATACAAGGCAGAATGTATCCATGCTTTCATGTTATTGATGCCAAATTCTAACCCTACCATCAGAATGTTGCAGCAGAAATCGAGACTCATTAGACCAGGCAACTGGTTTTCAAATCTTCTATTGTCCAATTTTGGTGAGCCTGTGTGAATTGTAACCTCAGTTTCCTGTTTTTAGCTGACAGGAAACCCTAGAGATGGGTGTGCATGAAAATCCCAGTAGAACAGAAGTTTTTGAAATACTCAGACCAACCCTTCTTGCACCAACAATCATGCCACGTTCAAAGTCACCTAAATCACCTTTCTTCCCCATTCTGATGCTCAGTTTGACCTGCAGCAGATCGTCTTGACCATGTCTACATGCCTAAATGCATTGAGCTGCTGCCAATGCAATGATTAGAAATATATGCGTTAACCAGCAGTTGGACAGATGTACCTAATAAAGTGGCCGGTGAGTGTAGCTTGCAGAAGAAGTCAAGATAATGACTTGTGTAAATAATGACAGAAATTAGTAAATAAAGACAGGCTTTTAATTTTTGGGTGAACTGTCCCATTAAAACAACAGGTAAAACACTCAAAACATTTTCCTAAATAAAAAAAAACTATCATAATGTAGCTGCAGGTGCTGTATTAATCCACACAGTATCGTTGTTTGTTTATTGTTTTATAAACATCGTCCAGCTTTTGTCGCTCAGTTGTTTGGGGCTATTAGAAAGTTTTGTCCTTTTCAAGATGCATTCAGACTGCTAAATATGAATGAGTGTGTGTGTGTTTATGCCAGCTGGCGGTGCTTCTTAATGCACGAATAGCTCAGACGTCACCGAGTGTAAAATAGCCCAATCAATGAGTCGATAAGCCCATCCGCGGACGCTGGGCTGTGAGCCAGATCGTTCCCAGGTAGAAAAGCTTCACAGCGGAGCATCTAATTGCAAAACGATTCCTGCAGCTGCAGGTTGGTCCGCTCTTTCTTGGTGGTTGTCAATCTTAGGAGAGCTCAGAGCGAAATGGCAAGACAGAAGCAAAAGAAATGCCATTAAAAGTTAGGATTGGTCTTTTCTCTGGTAGGAGGTTTCACTCAGCTCCGCGCAAAGATAAGAGTCAGTGATTTATTCTCTTTTGCTCGGTTTCTTTCTCATTCTTTTTTCCCCCTTGATCTCTCTTTCTCTTACTGTCTCTCTATTTACGTTTGGCTCTTCCTCCTTTTTGTCTTTTTTCTACAAGTGGTTCAGACAAATGAAGTAATGAGCATGGCCCACCCCGAGAGCCACGAGCGCATGCTAAACTCATTTTTGCTGGAGAGGACAGAAGAACGATGGCTAGAAATGAATGAGGTGTCTGTGCTGAAGTTAATGAATTGAAACATGTCACGCCAAAGTGGGCCTGTTGTCACAGACAGGTCGTTTGTTTGTGTTCTGTCTCGAATGGGGAAAAATGATGCAGCGTCGATCGCAGAGATCCACCTTCGCTAGGAGCATCAGACCGGAAAATGTTCACTTTATCGTGAGCTGAATCGTTTTTTCTCATGCTCTTCAATTAACCAAGGGCTCCTCTGTGAAAACATTGCAGGGGTAAGATAGAGGAACAAAGAATGCTGTGTATTAAACATTTTAAATAGGCTTGAGCATGGACAGCACACGTTCTCATTCGATGAAAGGCTTCAGTATTTATAAATTTGTCTTTTTTTAATCTGAATATCAGCATTTGTGAGACTGAACTATTTTGAGGTTAATAAAGTGCAGCTTCTTAAGTTTCTTCACTTATTTTCTCCATAGGGATTTTTATTTTTCTACAATTAATGACCTGTTGTGAGCCTATGGTGTTGTTAATCAATCTTTTTATTTTGTTTAATGATTTAGTTCAAGGCTTATCTTTTCAAAGACATTTTCAAAATACCTATTGAAAAAAATGAATATGAAAAGGATTAAAAAGATAACTTTTTATAGATACATTTAAAGATAACCTTTGCAATAAAATTCCCAGAGTGTTGTTGTTGCTGTTTTTTTTAGTTTTTATTCATTTATTGTTGTTGTTGTTGTTGTTGTGGTTTTTATCGGTTTCAGATATATTCAATAGATTTTCATTAAAACATGCTGCCTAATTGAGTGAAATCAAACCCTGTTTACTCTACATTCATAGTTCTATTAGGACGTTTCCTCAGTTAAAACATGGGTAAATAATTACATAAATGTCATGTTCACTCGGTGGGGAAAGGACCAAGGACTCAAGTGCAATACTAAAATGGGTATTTATTAATTATAAAATAAAACAAAAGGAGAACAAAAACTACCCCAGGTGGGGAAACATTAACAAAAAACAAATAAACAAACAAACAAACTGGGCAGGGTTGGCAAGGATCAGGGCTGGACAAACAGGACACAACTCGACAGGATACAACATATGATAACTGGTACAGAATAGAGCTGCACGATTCTGGCTAAAATGAGAATCGCGATCTTTTTGCTTAAAATAAAGATCACGATTTTCTCACGATTCTGTAGATGTAAAATAAAGGTTAATATGAGTCGGCTATTATTATTGTTAATTCAGAATACGACTATTCATAATTCTGATGTTGAATTATTGTGTTTGAGACATATGCTTGCGAGCTGTCATTGACTACATTGTTAGATCATTTTTTTCTACTGGTAAAATGAGACATTTTGTCATTATCAGATTTCCTTTTGCATTATATTCAACATTATATAGGCTAGAGTAGTTATACTGACACTGTTAAACATTTATTCTCTTGCACAGCACTCCGTGTTCGCTTTGAAAGAAAAACGTATCAAATGCTTGTCGTAATCATAACTCTAAAATGCGATATGATTATTTAAATGATGTGTGTGCGCTTTCGGTTTCATTTTTACTGCTAAGTGCGGTTCATACTTCCCGCGTGGTTCCCAAACGATCGCTCTGTGCCACAAACTGAATGTTATTTACAACTTTATTACCTGTTATTCACAGCCTATGCAGGTTCTGTTCACTAAAGCAGACTTTGTGCACAGGCCCGCCCTCTCTGTGGTAACAGCTCACGGTCAGCTCACGTCACGTGTGATTTCGCGCCCACGAATACATCATTACACGAAGACAGAAATGACATTTGTGGGTGAATTATACCTTATAAATACAGTATATGACTCTTTCAACACCATTTGGAGGTGTCCACATTGCTGAACATTGTATGTAAAACAACGTGAAGACTTGTGCAGCCATCTTTGCTTCTCTCCTGGACTTGAAAATATGATTGGCAGAATTGTATAAATGCTGGATTAAGATCGTCTAGGGAGTCGAATCGAGATTGCGATCTTTTTACGATTAATTGTGCAGCTCTAGTACAGTACAGCAGACAAGAGGAGACTATAAAGAGAAAGAATTAACAAATAAACAGGTGAACTGAATAAACTAATAATGGGTTAACAAGGAGGGTGGGACTAGACAATAGACGGGAGAGCGCATGACACAAAGAAACAACACAAGCCATGTGCTCATGTAAAACGGGACTAGAACATGCAGCCAATGAGAGAAGTCATTAAATGCGCGTTCACATGAAACAAAACACTACAGCAGGCGGTACATGTAAACATGAACTACATGCTAAACACAGCACCAACAGAAGACTGAATGCAAGACATGGGTGCACCATAAATAAAAACACTTACCATGGACTTACACATGCAACATGCATGTTCCGTCCAAGCGCCAATCGAAACCAACTAGACTGAGACGCTGAGAATGAAACAGCATGCTGCAGACATAACAAACACAAACACCAGGATGAGAGCGCACATCCCGAGCATGACCGGACCCTGTGCGCTAGCATCAAGCGGGAGCATGCACGACCCGAGACGGCGCTCGTACAAAGACGAATACAATGACAGAAATTGAACGCTTGACCTGAGAATACTCAAGCCGAGCACAACATACTAGGCAAGATAGGACTAGTGTCTGGTCCAAAACAAGAATTAACAAGACCGAAGTGGCAGAATCCTAACAATAAATGTTGCTTGTATGAATCTTTTAAGCTAATAATCATGTTTAATTTAATAAAGGGGTAGTTTTCCTCAAAATTATAATGTAAATATATATATGTAAAAATTGTTAATGAACAGTTTCTTTATTTTGTGATTCACAAGTGTTTTCCATTTATTTACGGTGGCGCAGTGGGTAGCACGATCGCCTCACAGCAAGAAGGTCACTGGTTCGAGCCCCGACTGGGTCAGTTGGAATTACTGTGTGGAGTTTGCATGTTCTCCCCATGTCCGCGTGGGTTTCCCCCTGGTGCTCAGGTTTCCCACACACTCTAAAGACATGCGGTACCTGTGAATTGAATATGCTAGATTTGCCATAGTGTATGTGTGTGAATGCAAAAGTGTGTGGGTGGGTTGTGGCTGGAAGGGCATCCGCTGCGTAAAACATATGCTGGATAAGTTGGCGGTTCATTCCACTGTGGCAACCCCTGAATAATAAAGGCGAAATAAACTAAGCCGAAAAGAAAATGAATGAATGAATTTAACAAAGTGACTTTTATTGACATTTTAGAAGTTTGAAATAATCTGTAAAAAAACAGAACATGTACTGGCTGTTTATTACAAGGTTTTTGTAGCATAGTAAACAATACCAACCCAGACAATATATCACTTTAAACCAGGTGTGCCCAAACTTTTTGCTATTAAGGGCCAAAAAAGCAAACTTGATTGAGGACTGTGGGCCGAATATATACCAAACCATATATATTAAATTTGCCATGGGTAATTGACTTAATTTATTAGGTAATAGTTAAACATAACTAGAAAATGTTGGTTTAAACCATATTAACTAATGCAGTATCATTTTTAACTATTTACACTATCGGTCAAATTTTTGGGGTCAGTTTTTTTCATGTTTTTTTTAATTATTCTGTTCTTTGAGGCAGCATTTATTAAATGTAAAAAAAAATCATAAATTGTTAAATATTTATTAAAATTTTAAATAAGTGCTTTTTCATTGTATGTAGTTTCAAATGAAATTATTACTCCAGTCATTATTGTTTTTATTACTATTACCATTAATAATCATAATAATAATCATAATAATAATAGTCATGATAATTAGAGTGATTTCTGAAGGATCATGTGACTCTGAAGACTGTAGTAATTAAGCTGAAAATTCATCTTTAAAATCACTGGAATAAATGATTAAATGAAATGATCAACTATTTTCGAAGTTATTTTATAGTGCAATAACATTTCACAATTTTACAATTTGTACTGTATTTTTGATGAAATAAAAACAGCCTTGGTGAGCAGGAGAAGCTTATTTTAAAACATTTAAAAATCGTACTGACCCCAAACCTTTGACCAGTAGTTTATATTGAAGATATTACTGTAAAAACATATGCAATCCCATTTATAACACAATAGAGTTCAATCGGGGCGTCACGGTGGCGCAGTGGGTAGCATGATCACCTCAGAGCAAAAAGGTCGCTGGTTCGAGTCAAGTCAGTTGTTCCCCCACAGTCCAAATACATGCACTATAGGTGAATTGAATAAACTAAATTGGCCGTAGTGTAAGAGTGTGAATGCAAGAGTGTATGGGTGTTTCCCAGTGTTGGGTTGCGGCAGGAAGGGTATACGGCTGCGTAAAACATATGCTGGATAAGTTGGCGGTTCATTCTGCTGTGGTGACCCCTGATTAATAAAGAGACTAAGCCGATAAGAAAGTGAATCATTGAATGGAGTTCAATGCTGAATTCGAAGCTGCTCCCGCCTGTACTTTGATTTGCTCACAGATGTTGCATCTTGTGCCTCTATCTGTCAAGTGACACTATTTACATTTCAAATATCTGATTTGTTTACAACATTTAATTGAATCATTTATTTTAAGTTGTCTTTTTTTGTAGCTCAGCAATAAAACAAAGAAACAAGTGTTACAATAAATTCTAAATGACAATCTCTGTCAAATCTCTGTCATTCACCTCAACCACCTCGCCATCATTCTCCTTCTTTTTTAAGATGAGATGGCGGGCCAAATCATGGGCCAACTTTGGCCTGCGGGCCCTACTTTGGGCATCTCTGCTTTAACCTATTAAAAATGTTAATAAAAGTCATTTTTTCAGACTTTTCAAGGTTAAAAGTTAGATCAAGGTCCCATAATGCAATTCAAAAGCATAAATAAATAGAGAAAACAAACAATGAAAACATGAATCACAAAATATGGCAAACTGCTAATTTACGGATATTTTTTACAGTGTGTTTTTGAAATCTTGATGACTTGAAATTTCTGTGATTTAATTAAAATATCTTCATTAGTGTTCTGAAAATGAACAAAAGTCTTACAGGTTTGAATTGACATAAGGTCAATGTGGGGTTCGTTTCATTATTACTGATGCATCATCACTGTGCACATTCAAATGATCTGAATTTGTTCAACTTTTAAAGTAAATAATCTCACTCATTTTATCATGCTCTATCAAAAATTCCAAATTTTTCATTAGGTTTACTTGGCCAGATAGTCAGAGAAAGCTTTACTTTAAGCTGCCCCGTTTTAAGTGTGCCAGAAAAGCAAGCCAGCCATATGATGATGAACATCCTCAGAGCAATGGCCACTGCGGCTTGTCCACAATCAATACATCAGGAAGTCTGCTCTGAGATTGATGCATCTAAACCGCTTCCTCTGAATCTCTCTCTCTCGCTCTGCGTGTGCCAGGGCTGAAATAACCCAAGCAGACACACATCATGGAAGTGGCAGAGTCACAACTCATCTGGGCATCTGATTAATAATTGATTAGCACCATAACTGGAATAATGGAAAGTCATTTAGTGTATGATCCCTTCCTCTCTAGATTTTATTGCCTCCATTAGAGGCTTGTGAGGATTATTGTAAGATGGCTCGTTTGTATGTGATAAGAGGTTTAGTCTCAAACAGAACGGCCTCTTAAAACTGAGCAGGAAATTTGGATTACTGGATTTTATTTATATCGCTTTTACCGTGTGTATTAGTGTATTTGGCCTCATTTTCTCTGGAATTCCAAGTGTAGAGAGGACAGTGTATTTATGTCCTTTGTGTTTTGTAGTTATAAATAGTCTTGTGTGATTCTTTAATGACAATGTTGCCCTTTAAAGCTTCACATTTTAGCTAAAATTCTCCATATAAAATTTATTTATGTGAGGCTTCTAGTTTAATTCAGTAAGTCACATTTTACCTATATTCATAATGCTGACCAACATTTATTATTATTATTATTATTATTATTATTATTATTATTATTATTATTATTATTATTATTATTATTAACATAGATATTCAGAAGGACAATTGTTATTATATTATATTATATTATATTATATTATATTATATTATATTATATTATATTATATTATATTATATTATATTATATTATATTATATTATATTATATTATATTATTCATTCATCATTCATTCATTTTCTTGTCGGCTTTGTCCCTTGCGGGGTCGCCACAGCGGAATGAACCACCAACTTATCCAGCACGATTTTACGCAGCGGATGCCCTTCCAGCCGCAACCCATCTCTGGGAACTTCCACACACACATTCACACTCATACACTATGGACAATTTTAGCTTCCCCAATTCACCTGTACTGCATGTCTTTGGACTGTGGGGGAAACCGGAGCACCCGGAGGAAACCCACGCGAACCCAGGGAGAACATGCAAACTCCACACAGAAACGCCAACTGACCCAGCCCAGCCGAGGTTCGAACCTGCGACCCAGCGACGTTCTTGCTGTGAGGCAACAGCACTACCTACTGCGCCACTGGGTTGCCCTATATTATATTATATTATATTATATTATATTATATTATATTATATTATATTATATTAAATTATAATTTATTAAATTATATTTTATTAGATTTTATTATATTGGACATGTAGCCTAAATTATATGTAATATTTAAAAATGTATAACCTTTTAGGGTTTTCTTTTAGAGTTTATTAAAAAAAAAAAAAAAAAAAAAAATATATATATATATATATATATATATATATATATATATATATATATATATATATATATATATATATAATAATATTAATAATCTGTTTTTAATGTAAGCCATTACCTGGTTAATGTCAGTAGTATAAACTCTTATGCCATAGTTCTATTAATGTCAATGTAGCTTTATTTATTTATTTATTTATTTATTTATTTATTTATTTATTTATTTATTTATTTATGTATTTATTTATGTATTTATGTATTTTAGGAATGACAATAAAGAGTAATAATAATACATTTAAAAATGATTTTTAAATATTTTTGATATTCACTTATGCCTATTACTGTAAGTATGCATCATTTTTCATCAATAATGCAGTGAAATTCTAATATTCTGAGATATTATTGTAAATCAGATAACTAACTCTATTTATTATGTAATTTATTCCAACAGTGGCAAAGCTGAATTTTCTACATTACTGCTTAAGAAACATTCCATATTATTATCAATATTAAGAACAGTGCTGATTAATAGTTTATGTACAAACTAAGATACACTGAAAAAGGGTTCATTAGACTTTTTTTTTTAAGTTAAGTGGTTGCAAACTATTTATATGAGCTGAATTAAACAAACAAATTAAGTATAACATTACTAAAGTACTTTGTTTAAATTCAGCCCATATAAATTGTTTGCAACCACTTACATTAAAACTATTTAGTAAATCCAATGAATATTTTTTTCACACATGCACTCATACACTACCTCCAATTTAGTTTATTCAATTCATCTATAGCACATGTTTTTGGACTGTGGGGGAAACCAAAACACCCTGAGGAAACCCACACGGACACGGGGAGAACATGCAAACTCCACACAGAAATGCCAACTGGCCCAGCCGGGACATAAACCAGTGACCTTCTTACTGTGAGGCAACAGTGCTAATCACTGAGCCACTGTGTCGCCGTAGGTTTTATTGAAAATCTAAATATAACATAACATAAAGTAATATAAATGAATGATCATATTTTGCTGCTCTAACGTTATCAGTGTCATTACTATCAATTTTGATCAATTTAAAATATTCTTGGGAACAAAAAAAATCCTAAAGACCTCAAGCATTTGAATTATGATGTATATTATTGTATAATGCAGCTTTGACTTTTACCTGTGGAGTTTAGGTTTTATAACTTCTGGACACTTTGTTGTTTTATTTTCCTGTCTCACAGGTAATTTGTTTTTGAGACGTGCTGCATATATATGTGTAGCGGAAGAGTAAGTGCCTGCGTTCTCCAAGAGGATCGTTATTTAAAAAGAAGAGTTGTTGGAGTTGATGAATGGCTGGCCTCTCCTTAGCTCTGTTAATGCCACGGCCCTCTTTGTTTGGTCACTTCACTGAAGAGCATCAGCCTTCATAATGAAACGCTCAGGTTCTATTCATCAACCGTCCTCAGATTCGTTAGTGCTGCCGCTCACTGGTCCACATGAATATTAATTCAGCTTCACTGTGAGCCTACTTAAATACTTTATTTCATTCAAGTAGTCCATATGAATCATAATCCACAGGTTATCTAATAATCAGCGGTGTACAGTAAGCATTTTATTTTACTACTGTACTTTTTTTTAAGGTCTGGTGAAGTGCTTTGAAATAGCCAATTTTAATTTGATGTTCAATGTAATCTCAAAATGAATAGCCAATAGCGTTTTGCTTAATCACCACTTCAAATGAAAAGCAAATAAGAAGTGTCTTGAAGGGGGCGGGGCATGTCAGATACTTGAGAGCATTTGATTGGTCAAGATTGATGAGAAACTGAAATATGAGGTGACATGGAAAAAAATTGTTGATCCATTTAGGCAGAAGTGACAAACTGCAAGCTTTGGATGTTTGTATCTGGTTTATATCTTCTAAATGTGAATTTTGTCACTGTTTTGTAGCACACTAGACTAACATATTCATACTAACATCAAAAAAAAAATATTTTAATTTCTCTGGACCTTTAAGTTTTTATATTTTAGGAAAGTTTTACTTTTACTTTACCACATTCCAAATCAAAATATTGTACTTATTACTCCACTACATTTCTATTAAGAGATTCTGTCATCATTTACTCTCCCTTTACTTGTTTCAAACTTGTTTCTTTCGTTTATTGAACACAAAAGAATATATTTTGTAAAATGTTGGAAATCTTTAACCATCAATGATCAATGGTTACACGTTTTCAACACTTGTGTTTAACAGAAGAAAGAAACTGATAAAAGGATATAACCACTTGACGGTGAGTAAATTTTCATTTTTGGGTGAACTACCCCTTTAATAAAGCTGAAAAGAAAGTTATTTTGAACTGGAGAAGTTTTTACCTGCTCAGAGAAGCTATAGTGATATTTGTTTCGTGAATAAGCTGAATTTTGTAAAGTTGTTAAATCGAGTCACAAACTGCACTAAACATTTTTTTTGTGAATCGGTCTTACAGTATCTGATCACATCTGTTCTTAAGTCAACAACTCACTGATTCAAATGATTCATTCAGACCGAGTCTCCAGTAAACAGCTCACCTATTCATATGATTCATTCGCAGTGAGTCTCAAGCAAATAATTAGCTGAATTTACAAACTGATCTGAATGGGGTAGGTTTAGTTGTAAATCTAAATATAACATTAATGTAAATTAATAATCATATTTTGTTGCTGTAACACATAATAGATATTATATGATTACATAGCTTTTATATATATTTTTTAACATGGTATATATTTTATAGTGTGTTTTTTATTTGTCACAGTTGTCTCATTTGTTTTTATTATAGTCATACACTAAGATATATGATATGTTACTATTTAAATATTTTTTATATCATGAATTAAGACTGAACTTTTGGTAAGGGCGATGTGGTGGCGCAGTGAGTAGCACAATCACCTCACAGCAAGAAGGTTGCTGGTTTAAGCCTCGGTTGGGTCAGTTGACATTTCTGTGTGGAGTTTGCATGTTCTCCCCGTGTTTGCGTGGATTTCCTCCGGGTGCTCCAGTTTCCCCAACACGTCCAAAGACATTTGGTATAGGTGAATTGGGTAAGCTAAATTGGCCGTAGTGTATGTGTGTGATTGAGTGTATGTTTCCCAGAGATGGGTTGCAGCTGGAAGGGCATCCGCTGCGTAAAACATGTGCTGGATAAGTTGGCAGTTAATTCCGCTGTGGCGACCCCAGATTAATAAAGGGACTAAGCCGAAAAGAAAATGAATGAATAAACTTTTGATAATACAATTTTCTTCCAAAATAAGCATTACAGTACATTACAAATGAAGTACTTTTGTACTTTCACTCAAGTAAAATTGAAAAGGCCTGCTTTATGCTTTTACTTGAGTATTTTTATTAGGGTATTTATACTTTTGCTCAAGTGTCTGATTTTTATACTTCGCTGATCACGGCTTGTAACCTAAGCCAATACAGAAGTTGACAGATCAGCATACAGTAAATCAAGCTACCCTTTAACAGACAACCTGAACTCTCTTTCCTACTATTGTGGCGTTTCTCAGAGTAAGTGTGCTATTTATTAACATGGTTCTTCTTGGGTAAAAGCGGAAATGTATATCATTTTAAGTGCCTTAAGGGATAGAGGTTAAGATGTGAAACACTGCTGGTAAAGCCAACACATATTGAATGCTTTGTACTTTGCTTTTCTAGCTGAGCTCATTAAACTTAAGGAACCTTTCGTTTTATTGATAACCATGGGAGTCTCATATGCTAATATGTCTTTTCCTCTTATCTTCCAGAGCCCAGAGCATTAAGCCTATTTCTTTTCTTTCTTTTTTTTTCAAGCTAAATGTAATGTAAAATCCATTTTGTTATATTGCATAAATGCTCAGTGTGCCACTTAATGTCTGTTTTGATTCAAGGCTAATAGTCCAAGGGTTGTTTGTTTTGTCTTTGTTAAAGCTCTGTGCACCTTTATAGATGTTATTTCACCCCCTGCTGGTTGACATTGATATAACCGTATGTGTGTGCTTCGACTGGCATTTATATGTCATTAGCATTCAGCGGAGACTTACGAGCGTGTTTTATCAGCATGCCATTTCTTCTGTGTTAAACCAATCAACTTGGCTTTACCTGCTTCATGTTCTGCCAGTTGAAAATGTACAACAGGCATTTGGCATGAGATTTCAATCATCCAAAGAAAAAAACGTCTGCCCGAAATGTTTGTTGTAGATTGTTTATTTAAAACCTTCTGTTGTCTGTTTATGCAACTTTGTTATACATGTTAGCTAACGCTTACTAGAATGTTAGGTTACTGTAAGTTTAGAGTTAGTGGAGTAATATTATCATCAGAATAAAGCATTATAAATAAACTTTGGATGCCATATCATTGCAAATATTAATCAGTTAACAAAAGGTCTAAAGGGGACATTCACAAACTTTTTCAAGTAAGTTTATTAATCTAAATATTTTTGGAAGCCTACTATTGAATGTCACGTTTCAAAAAGGCACTTGAACACTATGAAAGCATCAAATGCAGTGTATCCCGCATTCTATCCCGTTTAAGTTTCCTGAAGTTATTTTGGTATAGACCTACAATTGATCATTTATCTGATAATCTTCACTTGCAGCTCTAAAAGAATAAAAAAATAACAATTAAAAGGCAACTTTTTGTTGTCCTCTCACATCAAAATTAATCCAAACGGTGGAGATCAAAATTAAAAAAGAACATTCAATTTCCTAAATTTCAAGGTCACTGTTCAAACATAAAGAGCTTTTGACTGCTACGCCATCATATACAGTGAAAAAAACCTATCGAAAAAGGCTTTACGATCAAGTGGAATCCTCTGTTGGTTATTATTTAGGTGTGACTTCAGCTAATCAGTTTTGGCCAACGCTAACAAATATTTTAGTTGTCCAACATCCAGCAGTGCAAGAAAACATACTATCTGATGTAAGTAAAGTCATCTTTCACTACTGTATTGTTTTTAAATAGGGAAAACATTTTGCAAGTTACTTTTATTCCAAATCTTGGACCTTAATCTTAAAACAAAACAAAAAAACAATAAAAAGGTTTTAAGCACCAAGAGCAGACCATATTAAAACTGATCTGAATATTTTGGCTATTGTTTTATCCATGAATTTTCAAATATACATTTTTTTTTAAAGAGAAGCTAGAAAAATTGTGGAGCTCTATATTATTATTATTATTTTTTTTTATTATTATTATTAATATTATTATTATTATTATGTATACATTTTTTTATTGAAATGGCCAAATTCGCACTGAGCAAAGTTGAATGTGCTGGCCATTTTGTTATTTGCCTAATAAATGACAATAGACTAAATCATTTTTAATTTTAAACTTTAACATATCTCAATATATTTTTTCTAAGGATATGTGATGTAATAAATTACTTTTTTTTTTAAATAAGTATTTTTGTTTCCTATTTCTTTATTCTAAATCTTTTGGAAATATTTTTGGTACATTAAAAGTGTGGATATGATGACCATCCGACAAGCTGGTCCAGCTAAAAGTAGTGCATAAAATGCAGTATTTAAATCTCATAATTAAAAAGAAAATGAAAAAAGGCCTATTACTGCAAAAAGTCAAATTTAAAAAAAAAAAAAAAAAAAAAAAGAACAACTTTTACCAGGCTGCCTACGGGCATGATATATAACATTTGAAAAATGAAATCTAAGAATAAACTGATATCACAATTTCAAACAGAATCAGTTCAACACAAAGGTTGCTTCAAGGACTCGATAGAGCTTGCAGAATCACATTTTCTGCATAAATATTTATCTAAACACCACCCTCAGCGATATACTGTAATATTTCAAAACTTCATTTTTTGCCCTTAAACTTAACTTTTTTTCTTTTCTTTTTTTTACAAACATGCATACACAATTAGATTTGGTCAACAACTTAGGCCCTGTCCACACTAATGTGTATTTTCAAAACCATTCTTTTTTTCTATGCGGTTTTGTGATTTGTCCACACAAAAACAGAGTACCGGGTGGCTGAAACTGAAACTTTCAGAAAACTCTGGCCTGGGTGAAGATTTTTCGAAGTCTCTGGGTACAGTGTTGTTGTGTGGATACTACAACCAGATTTTTCGTGCCCCTGCTTTCTCCTTTCTGATTGACTAGGTTCACACCAAACATGGATGATGCAAATGAGGCAAATTCCACATACTTTTGGCAAATGCATCACATATATACCACATCGTTAGCACCACGGGACGGTAATCCACATCTGTTATCACGTTTGCATTGACTTTCATGCAGTTTACTCACAAAACTATTAAATTCCCCGTTCGGTGTGAACCCGGTATAAAAGTTTCATTATCATCACCTATTGGTTCGGTGTGCTCTTAGCATGCATCACAGTGCATTTTGGCGTTTTCATGTGGACTGAGATTTTTATTTTTATTTTTTCAATGAAGGGAGGAAATACTCAGTTTATCAAATACACATGTAAGTGTGGACATCCAGTGCCCCTGAAAGCTAGTACATTTCAGCCCTGCCTTGCTCTAAATACAATGTAGCTGTTTTTGTGGCCAGTGCCTTTAATGCTGGTTCTCCCCGCCCACCATTCCCACGTGCCTGTCAGAGTGTGCCTCAATCTCCGCCTCGGCTGCGTCAGATAAACAGCACAGTGACAGACATGAAGGAAGCAGATCTCACGTAACGTTTGTGAGCAATACTACAGTAAGAACTTTCCCAATGATTATTTGATATAGAGTTGTGGAGTTAATTCAAGTTGTGGAGTTTATGCAAGCCTTTCTGCAACAATGAGTCAATCCACTGCTGTATGGACATCCGTTATGATAATGTACAAAATAAACCTGATTTAACATCCACAAACCAAGATTGAAGCTTCTTCTTTTATAATTGTACTGACATGCAGCTGTGGTGATAAATATGAAAAAATGCACTGTTTTAAAAACGTTTTAAACTTGTAAAACAGATTCTTGATCACATTTAATGATGACTGATGATCACAGAGAGCTGAACAGATCTTTTAATCCCAGTTGCTTTGCGCACATCATGTCTTGTTGATATGATTATACGCATTACTACAAAGACATGTTAATACGCGGCTATCAGTCAATTCGGTGAGCGGGGAAACCAAACTCCTATGTCACATTGCAGTTGGCCTCAAAATGGAAGGGATTTGGATCCTATTTTAACGTTAGGAAATTAAAAAAAGAGACTTATTGTGTTTATATCAAGCCAATATGACTCTATATGTTGGCTTATATCAAGCCAATATGACTATACCTACACACAGTGCTGTCCAAACAGCTCCCAAAAGATGTCTTTTCATTATAGGTGGCCTTTAAAAAAACAAGACTCTTCTAATAGGGCTGCACAATATATCATTTCAGCATCGATATCACAATGTGAGCATTCGCAATAGTCACATCACAGGATATGTAATGTTGATTCTGGAATATAATTCATCATCTGCACGTGTTTTTGAGACATGTGACTGTATAAGGATTTTAAAACCATTCAGGCATAAGAAATCGTACCATTGTAACAATTAACTTTATTGAATTATTTATACAACGGAGACTATGCAGTATTATTTTACATTTGATTATTCAATTACTCTACCTGAAATCCGTAAGACTCTTCGGAAAACAAGAAATAATGGTTTATTTCATTTGTATCTTTTTCTTTATTGTTTTTTGTGGGGTTTTTTGTTTTCTTTATTGTTTTTGTATGCTTGCATGTTGTTTATTATGTTGTATGCAGATGCACCTACAGAATCACCCCAGTCAATCAAATAAAATGATAAATTCTATCCAAATAGAAATATTTAAGTCATCTGGTGAAATTGTATTCATATTGCTATATATATCGCAGAACAACAAAATATCGCAATGTCAGATATTTCCAATATCGTGCAGCCCGATCTTCTAATACTGTCTGTTTTCGACTTCCACCTCCAGGTTCAGTAAGATTCAGAACACTAAGAACACCATGAGGAAAGATGGCATCAGCTCGCTCATGTACAGAGTGGTCTCCATGAAGAAGTACCCGCTCTACACCAACATTTCAGTAGAGATCGGCAAGCCTCCTCCAAGACCCCTCAAAGGATAGAGAGTCTAAACCCGGGACATCATCATGACCTTCCTAAAGCTCAGCACATGAACACACACGTACTGTACACACACAAACTCTGCCCAGGGTCACTCTGATGCAGCAGTGATATGCTGAACAGGTTAGTTCTCAGGAATACATGGAAACTTAATGTGGAACCATCGATGTAGATTTATATCCTGATCCAGATGGAGATGTGCACATGGAGTCTGGACAAGACAGGAGCATCATTTTCATACTCCCGATGGCTGGTTCAGACCTTGAGGATCAATACAAGCGCTTTAGGCTGGAGCAGGAGGATTGTTTACTTCTGGTTTTTGGTGAGTGACGTTGATCTGCGAAGGACAGCCTGGTCACTCGATGTAAATCAGTCAGAAACACACTGTACATTTTACAAGCGAATGTGTCTTTGCACCTGCGATTCTGGCAGCGTTCAAATCTTTTGTATCTCGAGATGTTGGTGGAACCTGTGAGGTTGATGAATCGGTGCTTGGATTGTGTCTCTATCTCTTGCGCTCTTTGTATCGTCACTTGGGACTACGCTGAATTTCGTCGACCGTGAAAACATTTCTTGGTGTTTCTAGGATGAAATCAGTGTCGGGATATTTTTCATGGAGACTCTAGTGTGATTAGACTGGATCTGGATGAGTCCTACAAGCACATGGCTGTGTCAGTCGATATGTTATGAATGGCTATCTGGAGAATCAGCAAAGAACTTTTCCTCTGAGAGATTTGTTGAAGTTGCCGATGATCGAACCTCTTTATCTTTATCAGCACCGGCTCAAAACTTGACTGTGCTACAAGCCACTCTTTCTTTGTTTACTTTCATTTGCCTCAAAGATTCATATTTAGGTCTGTCATATATCAAGGGTTTTATAAAATCTAGAAGGATGAAGTTAAAGACAGGTGCTTTGACAAATAATGCCCATGTTGTTCAGTTCTTAGAGTCTTAATACCTCTTATGATGATCGTGGAGGGTTAAAATCTGATATTTCTATTATTAAAAATGTTCACCCAGGGTCCAAAATCAACATTTTGTCACACACTGTAAAAATGCTGGGTTCCACACAATCCCTTCATGTCATCCCAATGCAAATCAATGAAGTTAACTTAATGCTTTTTACAATTTTAAGCTGATTAAACATAAAACAATCAGGCTGTCCCAAAAAAACCCTCAAGAATTGTGTTGTTTGAGCTCGTTTAAAATAATTAGTTATAACAAGCAGCAAAAATATTTTTGAGTGCACCTTCTGATTTGAGTCAACTGAGAATTTTTAAAGACCATAATTGAGGTTTACTGGCTGTGAATCTACAGTTGAAGTCAAAATTATTAGCTCTCCTGTGAAGTTTTTCAAATATCAACCAAGTGCCGGTTCATTTTTTCAAAACATTTCAAAACTCTATTTTTATTTCTAATTACTCATTTATTTTGTCTTTGCCAAGATGGCAGTTCATAATATACTTTGAGTTATGTAAAGGCTTCACTAGGTTACCATAAGCCGACATATCAACCATTTGGTAGAGGCTGATATTTAAAAAAGTATGGGATGTGTTAAAAAAAAATGCATTAAGTGTGTTAACTAGCGTCATTAGGAGTTAAGAAATGCAATCCAAACATTTGTTTCTTAGTGGGGCAGTTAAAGGGTTAAGGGGGCTAATAAAATTGACTCTAAAAATAGTTTTAAACTAATTTAAAAAGCTTGTATTCCAGCCAAACTAAAAGAAATAAGTATTTAGAGAAGGATAAAAAAGATCAGCGGAAGGCTAATAATTTTGCTGTACACTGTAAAAAAATGCTGGTTTCCACACAATTGATTTGTGTTGGAACAACATGAAAGAATTAAGTTAACTTGTTTACAAATTTAAGTAGGCATGGGCCGGTATAAGGTTCTGACAGAATGATAACCTTGGATAAAAATATCACGGTTTTACGGTTTTGTGATTACTGCTCTCAAATAAGTTCTTTTTAAATGTCTGGGGAAAAAACAAGAACTTTTCCCCCTTTGAACACAATATATTTCATTTTAAGAAATATTTATAATATTTTGGAGCAGTAAACATATCAGGCTAAATCATTTAAATAAATCATTGACTTCTGCTGTCTTCATTAGTTGTAAAAAAACTGATTTCTTTCAACTTGAAAAGGCGTGTTTGGAGATCTTTTCTGCTGGAGATACTGTTGTCCTAAAAAAACTAAAACAAAACTTACAAATACCGTAGGAAAAGTATAGCAGAAAATTTAAAACCTTGACTTTCCAAACCGCTGTATACCTAGAAAACGGTTATCGTCCCATGCCTAAATTTAAAGTAATTTTAAAAAAAAAAAGAAAAGAAAAAAAAACTCTAAAATTTCTACTCAATTTAAGTAATTATTTTGAACAAACAGCAGATGTCATTTTTTGAGTGGATTGCAATTTTTCCTTCACAAGAACTAAATTTGTCCCTATGACTTTGATTTTGATCATATTTGTGAGAGCATATTTTGTGTGAACCTTTTATGAAAGTGAATCATTTTAAATTAATTGTCCAGACATGATAGTAATGACTTTTACATTGTCATAAACTTTTTCTTTCAACTAAATGCTGCTCTTTTCAATTCATTTTGATCAAATATAAACCAAATTCATTATTATTATGGTTGATGGACATGAATAAATTATATTTTTTACTTAAAATATAATTAATTTGCCTTTTTAATTTATTTTTTCCAATCAAGACAATTTTCACTCACATTTGACATACTGCAAATGTTAATTATGGACCCTGTGTTATTTACCTCTTCCTCAAAAAAAGCATAGAAATTTATTGAATTTTTTATTTATTTTTTTCTCAGATCATTTGCAAGCCTAAAACGATGTTCATTTCTTCCCTTTTTATTTTACTGCCTGAAAACACCAAGCTGATGCCTTCAGATGTTTTATGAGGGGTAAATGTGAGGGGAGTTCAAGCTATTTTTTTCCCCTCTCTTATCGGCTTTCCTGCGCAGTGCGAGCGGCTCTTTTGTGCTATCAATGATTCTTTCAGCCCAGCACAGAGGAAGTCATTAATGAGAGGCCGGCCACTCTCCTTCTCCTTTTTAAAACACACTTTTCCTCATCTGTTCTCCTCATGCCTCTCATTTTCGCTTCACCAGCCTATTTCATTTTTCTATGTGCATTTGTGTTGTCTTTACTGCTGACCCAAGCAGTCGCTGCATCGCCAACATTGGTTTCCTTCTTGAGTGTTTCATCACCTCCGTCCCTTGGGTGCCGCTACCTGTCAGTTATAAGTGCATTACTTCTGCCACACTGTATTTGTACATTTACTATCAAGAGGAATAATCGTTAATGCTTACCTGACGCAATTTTGCCTCAAGGCCTTTGATTTTACATATATAAATAGCCATAAGGATGACATCCATAGCTAAATGTAAAGAAAAAGTGGATACTCTTTTCATAGATTAGTAGTTATATCCAGTAATATTTACACTAGCGCTGTGACCGGCATTTTAAACGCACTGAACAGTGTTGCAGAATGCAGTGAATTCGCTCGAATGAGATTTCAAGCCAATTTTCGTATTAAAAAGACATTATGCTTGTCCCGAAATGTCTTGGCAAATGAAAAGGAATCTGTTTCAGTCTTGGTGAGATGAGATTATTTCCTTTTCCCAGTTCTTGTATCAAGGCACATATTAAATTGAAGGAGAAAAATGTTGCATAACGCATATCATTTATTTGATCTGTTTTTTTCCTAAAATGAAAATTCATTCCAGTCCTGTTTATGTATACAGACTGAAACTAGCTCCAGCATATTGGAGACACATATTGTTGCATGCAACCTGTCAGGATAACCTTAAACCTAACCCAACCTATGTGAAATTACAGAGTACACATTATTAGACTATGTTTTTGAATGCTGTGAAGTAGCTATATGGACTATAGATACAAATTTTAAAGTCAGTCTGGTCATGCTATATTTGAGGGGCTTAGATTTATTTTTTATTTTTATTTTTTGGTTACAATAGCAAATAAGCTGAACTACAGTCTCCAGTGTAGATACAGAGTTGCATTATTCTTTAGTCTTGTCACTGGAAACCGATAATAAATATATATATATATATATATATATATATATATATATATATATATATATATATATATATATATATATATATATATATATATATATATATATATATAAATATATAAATGAGTATACACATTAGAGGGATAGATCACTCAAAAATGAAAATTCAGTCATCATTTATCCACCCTTAACTTGTTCCAAACCTGTTTGATTGTCTTTTTTTTTTTATGAAAACAAAAGAAGATATTTCGAAGAAAGTTGGAAACCGGTAACCATTGACTTTGATAGTATTTGTTTGTCGTACTATGGATGTCAATAGTTTGTGTTTAACAAAAAAAGCTTGAGGGTGGGTAAATAGTGAATAAATTTAAGGACCCTATTATACACCCAGCGCAATTAGGCGCAATACGTGTTTTGTACAATTTGTTGCTATTTTCAGACCAGCGCAACCCTAATTTTCACGTTTTGCGCTACGTTGTTTAAATAGCAAATCCATTTTCAGCACTTTGTGGACTCATGAGTGTGCCGGTCTATAAAGGAGGTGTGTTAAGGCACATTGTTGGCGGGTTGCTATTTTGAAGAACTGAAATAGACCACAATATTGACCAACTGAAAGCAGGTCTAAAGTCCAGCGAAGAGAGCGTTAGTTGCGCCTATGCGAGTCTAAACGCTTACACGTTGCTTAATACACACAGCATGTACAGCAATACACAAATATCTTTACATATGAAAAAAAATTAAAGGATTAATGTTACAAAAATGATTATTTTCTACATAAATATAAAAACCACTACCTCCATGCCTTCTTCATCTCGGGGGGACTTTTTTTAGTTTGTTCATGATAATTTGCTTTTGTATAATGTTATTGTTATTATTAATATTATTTATAATATGCATATTTATATTTGTTTTAATAAAAACAAGCTTAGATGTGTCCACCTGTTGAGTTTTGGACCATATGGGGCATAATAATAGGACGTCTGTTTGGATATAACTCAGATTTTGATCACACTTCGTTATTATTGTTCTTTTATTCGTTTGCTGGAAATTAGAACTGAATTTAGAAATAGTTTTGAAACAAATCTTTGCGCTTAACAAACAAAATTAAATATGTAGGCTAATGCATGTCTTTAGTGAAGTGTGAAATACACCTTTTCCTTATCCACTAAAGTAAAGGAGTAAAGAGTAAAAGTAAAGTAAAGAGAAAGTAAAGAGGCCGAATGAAGGAGGCTCGTTCTTTATCCTCACACTGCAGATGGTCTGTTTAACTCGCTAGTGAAGCGTTCAGTTTTTCCACTTACAAAGTCTGGCATGTAAATAGCAAATGCGCCATAGCGTGATGCAACTGACTCTTAAAGGAAATGGGAGATGAGACTCTGATTGGTTTAATGGGCATTATGCTCAAAACACAACCATAACTCATTAGGAGAATAAGCACAACCCTGTTAGACCATGCTCCGCAGCATAAAAATAGCAAAACTGGATTCGGACACGCTCTTAATGCGTTTGCGCCATGCGCTTTAGACTTTGCGCCTAGATCGTTAAAATAGAGCCCTAAATGTTATGGGTGAACTATCCCTTTAAGTCATCCAATTATTTCATCCAGAACTTTCTTATGCTAACAATTCAATCAAACCATGATGTAGAAAACTCTCATAATCAACCTTGCAAAGCACAAATGCAATCCTTGTGGTCAGGATGCTTTATATCCTCCGCCCACTTCAGCAGATCTCGCTTTGTAGTTTTCAAAATCACACCAGTGCCACAATGAATGCTCTTTTATTTTTGATGCCATTTCCTTGGGTCAGCAAACCCTCCCCATCCTGAGAACTCACACACTCAGAGTTGTGTACGCAACGCTCACTGTCTTTCCTCTGTCACCTTCTCTGCCCTCAGCCATTCTCTGGAAAGAACTTCATCTGCGCTCGATGCTTGTTTATGTGAGAGAGGGACAGAAGTGGGCAAGATTTCCACACCTACACAATGACTGGCGTTAGGAACTACTGACGGCCTCAGGTCTTCATGCCTTGGGCGCATTTTTAAAGACTTTCTGTGTCTATCAAGGTTTTTGTACATTGAATGTCAAGAAAACTATATCTTATATAGAATGCATTATGTCATATCAAACATACTTTTTGTATACAATCAATAAATCTGATGCTACAAGAATGCCATGGTGGATTATTCTTCATTCATATAGTTGAAGACAAATGATTACATCTTATTTCATTTTAATTTTCAGATATTTCCCAAGTGACTGGACAAGACCAGTGGTGTAATCGGGGCTATACACACGTTTACTCTGTATGCCTACTTTTTTCACGAGTTGTTTGGGTATTACGACTTCTGAGGATCAATAATAACCTCGGTATACTCACTTGTTTTGCTGATTAGACTTCCCTAATTTACATGTATTCACGTCACCTTTGACTGTATACCAAATGTTTTTTAACTCGCATCTTAATTTGTTGCAGCAGCTGTAAGAAAAAAAGACGGCAAGTCAACTGAATGATGTCTCACTAAAACATTCAGGTAAAATTATAAAACAGCATGGGCGTTGCTTTCATGTGTTAATCATCATATTAAAAATGATTTCCTATTATGACATATTTTATGATAGTGATATATGTTAATTAGCCTGTACATTTATATTTATGCCATTTTGAATTTTTAAAAAGTGGCAGTTTTATTTATTTAATACATTTAAAAAATGTACTTGAGTTTAGTATTTGAGTTTTTGAAGAAATGTGCTTTGCTTTTGTTTTCCTGATTTTTATTTTAAAATTGTTAGTTTAGCTGTGTTGAAACACAATTGTTTTTACAGTAGTAATATATATATATATATATATATATATATATATATATATATATATATATATATATATATATATATATATATATATATATATATATATATATATATATATATATATATATATATATATAAATGTATAGAGTTAAAGTCAGAATTATTAGCCCCCCTGAATTATTAGCCACCCTGTTTATTTTTTCCCCAATTTCTGTTTAACGGAGAAGATTTTTTCAACACATTTCTAAACATAATAGTTCTAATAACTCATTTCTAATAACTGATTTATTTTATCTTTGCCATGATGACAGTAAATAATATTTTACTAGATATTTTTCAAGACACATATACAATACAGCTTAAAGTGGCATTTAAAGGCTTAACTAGGTTAATTAGGTTAACTAGGCAGGTTAGGGTAATTAGGCAAGTTATTGTATAATGATGGTTTGTTCTGTAGACTATCGAAAAAATATAGCTTAAAGGGGCTAATAATTTTGACCTTAAAATGGCTTTTAAAAAATTAAAAATTGCTTTCATTCTAGCTGAAATAAAACAAATAAGACTTTCTCCAGAAGAAAAAATATTATCAAACATACTGTGAAAATATCCTTGCTCTGTTAAACATCATTTGGGAAATATTTAAAAAAGACAACAAAATTCAAAGGTGGGCTAATAATTCTAACTTCAACTGTATATATTGCTAATGAATCAAAGAAACATTGACTTTCGTTGTTTCTTTGCCTACTTTTATTTACAATTTGGGATGGGTGGGTAATAGTACACCTCCTTTTTTTAGGACTACACCACTGGACAAGACAATATTTCTTATCAAACTTCTCTTCTGAAGAAAGTTTTTCTTTTTTTAGTTTTGCTGGAATACAAAAAATATATATACATATATTTTATTACAAATTTCTCAGGCAATATTATTTGCCCCCTTAAGTTTTTTTTTTTATTTAAAAAAATTTGCCTAACAAACCACTGTTAACCCATACCTTGCTTAACCTAACCTGCCTAGTTATCTATTTAACCTACAGTATGAGCCTTTAAATTGCTCTTTAAGCTGAATACTAGTATTTTGCCAAATAGCTAGTAAAATATTGCACTGTCATCATGGGAAAGACACAAACATTTTGTTGTTTATTTATTTTATTATTATTACTTTTAATAATTATGTTTATTGGATTTTTCACAATAATACTAACATAACAAAACATCTTCAAAAGACACGCAAAGAAAAATATCAACACAAAACAACGAAGAACAAAAGAAAAGAAGAAGAAAAAAAAGAAAAGAGCTCAGATTACATATAAAACAGGACTACCCCACAAAACAGATCAGAAAAAGGGCTAAAAACATAATCTGATTTTTCAGATAATAATACAGTTACAATACTCCTTTTAGCATGATACGGCAAAGAGGTTCCAAATAATCCAAATATGGAGTCCAAACTTTGAAAAGATTTTCTGTTTTTTGTGTAAAACATGGATAAGATGTTCCAGGGGAATTAACTCAAAAATGATCTTGTGCTATCCTTTAAGTGATGGAGATTTATTACTAATCTTATTAAGTAAAATATTTTTTTTCTGGCGGCAAAAGTTAATATATTATACAATTTCTTATTAGCTGATGAAAAAATGTGTCCATTAGGTATACCCAAAATCAATGAAACTGGGTCAAAATCCAGCTGTCTGTTAAAGATCTTTTCCATTTCCCTCAGCACCAAAGACCAAACCCCCTGCAGTCTGTTACATGACCACATACCTTACAATGCATTAAAGTACCTACATCAGTTTTACATTTTAAACACATAGGCGAATTAGAAGGGTTCAATAGATGTCTGCGGTTAGGGCAGATATAGAGTCTGTGTATTATTTTATATTGTATTTCTCTTGTACGTGTACAAACAAGTATTTTCTTAGCATTAGACCAAATATCATCCCATGTTTCCTCATCAATATCAGTAACTAACTCTTCCTCCTATTTGGTTTTTATTCTCTGTATATCAGGAGATGGGATTGAACATACCGACACATAAAACCCACAGACATCTTTTCTGATGATAAAAATAATAACCTCTCAATAGAAGATATCTCACAATTTTGAACAAGTGTCGTGCTGTTAGTGATATAATGTCTCAATTGAAGAAAACGAAAAAAATCATTTTTGACTAATTGGTTTTTCTGAGCTAATTCCGTGAAAGACATTAATTTGTTGTCTGAGAACATGTCCCCAAGCATTATAATTCCCGAATTACACCAGCGTTTAAAACCATCATCCAGAATTCTTGGGGTGATATCAGGATTATCTAGAACTGGGGTAAAGAAAGTTTAGTTATTTAGTTAAAATGTGTTGAGAAAAGTCTCTTTTTTGAACAACATTTGGGAAGTATTTGAAAAAGAAAGATTTTTATTTCACAATATGTTTTGCCTTCAACTCTGTATATAGGACACTGCCTATTCCTATTTGAAGTTATCCGAGCAGGAGATATAAAGATCTTAAATTTAATGCGATATTTAAACGCTTGATTTAACTGGCAGCCTAACTTTCCATTTTTTACTGATTTTTGTGAAATTGTGATCTGTTCTAAAATAACTGAAACCCTTCAAATGCAGGTTGTCCACATAGAGGTCAAAGGGATCACCATTTCAGCCATAGCAAGAAAAGTTTGTTTTTCCAAATCTATGATTTCTAGAATATTACAGTGCATCTTTACAAGGTCACTAATCTATTGAATCCCTCAAAAAGGCAGATCATCCACAAAAAGACAAATGCACATGAGAACAGGGTAATGCAAAGAATATCAGTGATCAATTGGTTCAAAACTGCAGGATTGCTTTTCGAAAAGAAAAATCAAAATTTGCTGATGAATATGGCCAAAGACTATAGAATACACAAGACATGTCACTCATATATTTTTGAATAGGGAAAAGTGTAACGGTCAATATGGTGAATAAAGCCCTGCCTACTAGTTCAGGAGCCAATCATCGATCACTATATGGCGAATAAAGCCCGCCTTCTAGTACAGGAGCCAATCATCGATCGCTATAGACTGACGATTCTCCGGGGGAGGGGCTCGGAACTGACATGAGTTTCTGCAGATTTTGTGTGATTTAGATGTTTAGAAATTAAACTAAATAGACTGTTGTTGTTTAATTGTATTGGTGATTACTAATATGAAATACAATTGTAAGCTTTGCAAGCAGTTTTGGAGAATTTGATGTTTCCCCACTCAGACAGAATGCCCGAGCATACTGCCCGAGAGGCGTTTCAAAGATGGCCACCGAGTGAAATGACTTGCATTAAAGGGACTTTGGTATGGCTGGTATAGAAATTGTTGCAAATTTATTAAAAATAAAAAAAACCTGAAAAATCACATGTACATCAGTATTCACAGCCTTTGCTCAATACTTTGCTGATGCACCTTTGGCAGCAATTACAGCCTCAAGTCTTTTTGAATATGATGCCACAAGCTTGGCACAACTGTCTTTGGGAATTGTTGCCCATTCCTCTTCGCAGTACCTCTCAAGCTCTATCAGGTTGGATAGGAAGCGACGGTGTACAGCCATTTTCAGATCTCTCCAGAGATGTTCAATAGGATTTAGGTCTGGGCTCTGGCTGGGCCACTCAAGGACATTCACTGAGTTGTTGTGAAGCCACTCCATTGATATTTTGGCGGTGTGCTTTGGGTCATTGTCCTGCTGGAAGATGAACCATCACCCCAGTCTGAGGTCAAGAGCACTCTGAAGCAGGTTTTCATTCAGGATGTCTCTGTACATTGCTGCAGTCATCTTTCCCTCTATCCTGACTAGTCTTCCAGTTCCTGCTGCTGAAAAACATCCCCATAGCATGATGCTGCAACCACCATGCTTCACTGTAGGGATGGTATTAGCCTGGTGATGAGCAGTGCCTGGTTTTCTCCAGACGTAACGCCTGACATTCACTTCAAAGAGTTCAATTTTAGTCTCATCAGACCGGAGAATTTAGTTTCTTATGGTCTGAGAGTCCTTCAGATGCCTTTTGGCAAATTCCAGGCAGGAAGTGGCTTCTTTCTGGCCACTCTACCATACAGGCCTGATTGGTGGATTGTTGCACAGATGGTTGTCCTTCTGTAAGGTTCTCCTCTCTCCACAGAAGAACGCTGGAGCTCAGACAGAGTGACCATCGTGTTATTGATCACCTCCCTGACTAAGGCCCTTCTCCCCCGATCACTCAGCTTAGATGGCCGGCCAGCTCTAGGAAGATGGTGGTTCCAAACATCTTCCACTTACGGATGATAGAGGCCACTGTGCTCACTGGAACTTTCAGAGCAGCAGAGATTTTTCTGTAACCTTCCCCAGCCTTGTGCCTCAAGACAATCCTGTCTCAGAGGTCTACAGACAATTCCTTTGTCTTCATGCTTGGTTTGTGCTTTGACATGCACCGTCAACCCTGGGACCTTATATAGACAGGTGTATGCCTTTTCAAATCATGTCCAATCAACTAAATTTAGCACCGGAGAACTCCAACTAAGCTGCTGAAACATCTCAAGAATGATCAGTGGAAACAGAATTTACTCAATTTAGAGCTTCACGGCAAAGGCTGTGAATACTTACAGTATGTACATGTGATTTTTCAGGTTTTTTATTTTTAATAAATTTGCAACAATTTCAAAAAATATTTTTTTCACACTGTCATTATGGGGTATTCTGTGTAGAATTTTGAGGAAATAAATGAATTTAATCCATTTTGGAAGAAGGCTGTAACATAAAAAAACTGTGGAAAAGGTGAAGTGCTATGAATACTTTCCGGATGCACTGTAAATCTATGTATCACATTCCAAAAGCTGATTTGTTTTTCTTTTTTACTTTATTTTAAGGTACAATTATTGCACTTTTGCCTCTAATAAACTACTAATTTGCTAAATTTGTAGTGTAACTTTTTATTCCAGTTGTCTTGATTATGTATACGATTATGGTCAAAAGTAATCCATAATTGTAAAATGTAGTCAGATTACATTACCTAATGTGTAGCGATTACAATACAATTTTCATCATGTGATTTGTAATCAGCAACGCACTACAATTTGTAAGCAATATACCCAGCACTGAGTAGAAAAAATGAAGAATGCATTTGCTAATGTTTGTAAAATATAAAATATGCATTCTAAACTAGGTAAAATGGATCATAAAAAAGTAATAAATCTCATATTTACAGCTGATTATTTTAACACCCACCTTTTACCAGCGCCAGTCCAAATGACAGCTCAGGGACAAGACCGTTTATTGGAAAGGGAACATTGTATCTCTAAACTGTCAGCCTTGTGGAAGAAACTCAATAATCTGCCCCTCAAAAAGTTATGTTTTCATGTGACAGATGTTGCAATAAACTAGCAGAAACAACAACACTAACATCCTGTAACTTTATATATGGAATAATAAGACGAGAGGCATAGATCACTTGTGGTTTATTTATATTTGTGTACATTCTGTGTCATTATTGCAAATAGCTCTTGGGGAAAAAAAGTAACATTACCACAGCTTTTAAAATGAGGTGTCAGAACAGAAATAAAGCAAAAACAAGCCTGCGTTATTTATGCATGATTCATTTATGACAGGCTAGTTTGGCTGTATTTCATGCTACATTAGCAATTTCCATGCCTGCATGGCAGTAATGTAAGTCTCGCAGTCTTAACATACTTTGGTTTTTGAGCTTTTGAAGCAGGAAATAATACACATGCTGCTTTAAATCATTTGAAATACCACTGAAAACAACTTCAAAACAACTTCAACATTTTATACAACATAGATACTAAAAGGTATATAAAAAGTAATATGTTCATTGTGCTTTTTTTTCAACCGTGCCAAAAAGGTGTCTCAAAACTAAGCTCTATGATTGGTTCCATTAGGGAATAGCCCTTAGAGAGTCAACATAATATTATAACCACTTGTTTTACATTAAAAAATGGAATGCTAAATGATTAGTTAATATAAGAATAATAATAATAATAGAGAGTTTTTAGTTATATAAAGCTTATGTGATACAGCTATTGATACAATTAAGAGACTTGACAATTTCTCTGGATTTGCTTAGGTATGGGTTTGAGTAAAATGTTCATCTTTGAGAAAATGTCTACTAAGTTTCGAAGAAAGTGATTGACTATTTTTACATGGACATCAGTAATGGAATTATTTGCCTTAATCTGAATAAGACAATTATGTGATTAAGGTGTTTACATGAGTTGCTTTTTGAGTGTTCCTTTCATGTTCCCTTTTATGTTATGTTATAGCAAATAATTCGATTAACATCACCACGCTATCCACATTTCCTCCAGAGTTTCATGTAATTTGGGGTGTTTCATTTTTAATTTGTTGACTTTAACTGCAGTTTGGCACTTTCACTTTCATTCAGGAACAATTCATGCATGCCGCTGTGACAAACGAGATGTTGGATGCGAGTATGAACTGCTGGAAGACTGTTGTTTTACTTAAATTTGATACCACACGCCGTATGGGGGAAAAAAAACCTTCGCATTTCACGATGCAGGTGTCTGTGGTCCTTCACTGACTTGGTAGGTGCAGAGAATAATATCAAACAGCCGTGTGTGTATGGAATATCCTGTCGCAAAATGCTGCGAAAATCCTACACGACTTGAAGACACTGATTAGCATGTTCAGGTGTGTTTGATTAGAGTTGGTGCTAAACTATGCAAGACACCGGCCCTCCAGGACTGAGTTTGCCCACCCCTGGTATAGACTATCCTGTCGCTAAATGCGGAGAAAATCCTACATGACGGTAATAGTTTGATTGCGGTGTTTACATGTCTGCACTGCACTTCAATAATACGACTAAAATCGGCATACTCCACATGTCTTAATTCCATTTCTGTTTAGTTCAATTATGACCTTAATCTGAGTAAATTAATTAAAAATCGCTTTTACATGCTAGACTCTTAATCAGAGTATTGTTTTTAATCGTATTAAAATCGGATTATTGTTGTCCATGTAAATGTAATCAGATTTTTCAGGAAAAGGACAATTGATCTGAATAATTTTAGTTTTCATTTCCTTTTAATTTAGATATTGATTCCTTAAAAGGATGATAGTGATAGTAGACACCCAAAAATGTTAATAATGTCATCATTTACTCACCCTTAAGTGGTTCCAAACCTTTATAAGTTCCAAAAAAACATTGACTGACATCCATAGTAATTGTTTTTCCTACTATAGGAGTCATTGATTACAGGTTTTCAGCTTTTCGAAAACAGAAGAAAAGCAAGTCATAAAGATTTAGAACCACTTGAGGGTGAGTACATTTTCATTTGTGTGAACTACCCCGTTTAACTCTTCTGAAGTTAAACAGTTGGTACTGTGCTGTCTAATAATAAATATAAACATGAAAACATGGCACATTTTTTGTTCTCTACTGCTAAAAATGCTCTAAAATGAACACATTTTGAATTTAAAAGAAATGTCAGCAGTAGTTTGCAGAACGAGTCATATGCAGTTGAAGTCAGAATTATTAGCCCCCTTTGAATTTTTTTCTTATATTTTCCAAATGATGTTTAACAGAGTAAGGAAATTTTCACAATATGTCTGACAATTTTTTTTCTTTTGGAGAAAGTTTTATTTGTTTTATTTCGGCTACAATAAAAGCAGTTTTGAATTTTTTAAACACCATTTTAGGGACAAAATTATTAGCCCCTTTAAACTATATTTTTTCTCGACTGTTTACAGAACAAACCACTGTTATACAATAACTTGCATAATTACCCTAACCTGCCTAATTACCCTAACCTGCCTAATTACTCTAACCTGCCTAGTTAACCTAATTAACCTAGTTAAGCCTTTAAATGACACTTTAAGCTATATAGAAGTGTCTTAAAAAATATCTAGTAAAATATTATTTACTGTCATCATGGCAAAGATCAAATAAATCAGTTATCAGAAATGAGTTATTAAAACTATTATGATTAGAAATGTGTTGAAAAAAATCTTCTCTCCATTAAACAGAAATTGGGAAAAAAATAAACAAGCAGTCTAATAATTCAGGGGGGCTAATAATTCTGACTTCAACTGTATATGCTGAATTTAACCAAACAAAGATTACTTAATTTAATTTGTTTGTTTAAATTCAGCCTATATAAATTGTTTGCAATCAGATCTTAGTTTCAAACCTTGAAAAAGGGTAAATCCAATAAATCATTCGTAATCCAGAGAAACTGAATTGTCTGAAACTGAGAAAGAATTGTAAAGTAGGCTCTTAATAGCTGTATACTGTACAGACTTTCTTCGGTAAGTGTGGTTTAGAAATCTGCTGACAAAGAGTTTTATACATCCACTGTATAACCAAGGATGACAGATGACCCTTTCCCCTCAGTTTAGCCCCTCATCAGGCTGGCAATTTCGGATACGGGAACACATAGCCAAACGGTTGCCCTCCCAGTAACCTGCATCCTGGATGTCATGACACCGACATTTGGTACAGGAGTCCACCCACACTGACTCTCCTCCAGGGATCACCTGCGTCCTGGAGGCGTTCACGTAACAGTTCGCCCCTGGAGTCACAAAGAGCGATGATTAATGAGGCTCGTGATCTGAAGGTAAAGGTTTCTTTTTTCTATCATATCCTTATATACAGAGACAATGTTATGTAAGCCATGTAGGATATTTTATCAGAAACATTTGCTATCAAAACACTGGCTCCATCTAAAATCAATCATAATCCTAAAACAGTAGATAAAACTATCTGGATGATACATTTTTCTGGTGATATTCTGAAGTGTGCATGCAATGAGTATACCAAACAATTAAGAAAAATTGAATAAATAAAAGAATTATATATATATATATATATATATATATATATATATATATATATATATATATATATATATATATATATATATATATATATATATATATACATACAACAGTTCTGTCTGCTTCCTGAATCTGATTGGCTGATAGTCGTGCGATATTCTGCAAATACCAGCACTCGTCCAGCCTCTTAACCCTTCACCCTTGTGTATTTCTCCAACCACTTACAGCGACAATCAGAGGACACTACAGTTTGACAAATAATGCTGCTGTTGGACAACATCATGTACTTTTGGGGCTTTTTTTAGTGGAGAATGTAGTTGTTTAGATTGCAGCTGTGCAGTTTATTTATAAGGATAGTGCCTATTTTAAAATATTTATAATTTCGGAGCATCGAATCCAGTGCATCGGCCGCCATCAGCCTGCCATTGAGCAGAGCAAAGAAAGTGAGGTTGACGTTCCGCCACAAGATAGCGACTGAGACCGTATAATAAGTCCTTAGAGAAGAAAAACAGCATTTTCCCTTGTATACCCAGCCTGATCTCACAAGGAAATGTAAGTATTTTACGTTTTGTCAGTTTAGTGGCTAATTCGTACGATTTCGAAAATGTACGATTTTAAAAAGAAGGCGTGGCACCCAACCCCACCCCTAACCCCAACCGTCATTGGGTGATAAGCAAATCGCACTAATATATACGAATTAGATCGTACGAATTCATACGAATTAGCCACTAAATCAAAAAGTTACAAATTGCTGTGAGGTTGCGTTGGTATACCTTGCAGGCTTTTTTGGGGTTAATTATTGTGATATCTCAATTGCAACAAAAAATACAGGGAAATGTCTGTAGATTGATGTCATTTCATGCCGTTCAGCCTTGTAATCTTAAAATGTGAGCAAAAATCACCTGTTTTGTCATCATTTTAGACATTATGCCATAGAATCATTAAAATACTAGCTCTAAAGTGACGTTGGTGAAGTAGCAGCGGTTTCTGCTGTTGTGACCATCAGCTGCAGATGTGAATGAATGGCGGAAGAAAGTAGTTCCTCATACAAAAGGTTTTTTTAAACTCTTCGTGTTTGATTTTCTTTTTTATATACATGATTATGCCGTCAAACTGTTGTATAAACACAATATCACACTCGTAGCATTGCGATGTGGCTGTATATCGTCACTTGCCATGACTATATACATACTGTATATTGTCACATATATATATATATATATATATATATATATATATATATATATATATATATATATATATATATATATATATATATATATAGCATAAAGCAACAATGCTTTGGGAACAAATGAATCGCTGAACAAATCAAATGGGAGTCGTTGGGATAATTAGGTAAAAATAAATGCATATTATAAGACAATGAAAGTGCTTTTTGACCTTGCATGTATATCAGACTGTTGTTGAAGACCCCCAAAACCAAAATATGACCGCTTAAAATGCATAATAGCGGCTCTATGAAGTTTTCGTTCAAATGTAAATAAAAGTTGAGAATTTTTTTTTCCTCTCTTTTGGCAGAAGCCTGTCATATCAAGTCCAAAAAAAATTGCTGGTTGAATAAAAGTAACTTTACAGTAAGTCATTATTTGCCAGGGGTATGAATAATTTCGGGTTTGACTGTATATATTTATTTTATTGTTTTAACTTTTTTATTATTGTTACCTAAAGTGATGCTATCTGTTGCCATGGAGATACATAAAATATTCATTTTCTACTGTAGAAAATAAGTCACCTAAATAATGGCTGGCCTGAGGGTCAGTAAATTAAAAGCAAATCTTCATTTCTGTGTTAAGCCTTCGCACACAGGCTATTCTGAAGGCTATTCTTTATTATTTTGCAATAATTATGACAAAGCTGGGTTTAAAAAAAAAACTGTTTAAAAAAAGGTATAAATAAAATGAAAATGTGTGATATAATTAAGCACAATTATTTTTGTAATTATTTCAAAGACTGTATTCTTTATGAAAACAATAAGTGCCTAGGAGCATAATCGTTTATTACTTTAATAAAAAATATATTAAATTTGCACCTTGAGTTTCAAGTGTTTTAAGCATTTTAATTAAGTTATAAAAAGCTTCTATAAGTCCTTATGATTCAGATTTATATAATCTCATATTTTTTGTTCAAATTGCAGAAGTTAAGTGTAAACTTTAAAAACTTAAGGTCAGGAGTTTTTAAAAAACCTCGGCAAGCGCCACTAATTGGAAGCCTTGGAGTGTAGATAATGACATTGCTTTTTTTTAGAGTGTTTAAGATAAGGCTTTACTTTATTTCTTTTTCCAGTTTCTTTAGATTAACTAAATTAAACATTTTTCACCACTGAGGGCATTTTTATCAATGAAAATGCAGCATCGTTTGAGAAACTGACCATTTATCACATGGGTTGAAGTATATGCTTTGATTTATGTGTGTTGTTTTGGCTGCCTACATGCCCGCCTTATCTTTACTCTCAGTAAACACTATAATTACCTTCATACTTCACAGTTTACAGACAAAACAATACGGTGGAGCTCAACTCATAAAGAGTGTTATCTTATTTTAGGTGCAGAAACCAGTCTAGCACATGACCTGCTGTCTGAAACTCCCCATCTGTTATTAAATGAATTATATGAAGATATTACTTACAGGATCATTACCAAAAACTAACCACAACAATATCCTCTATGAATGTGTGGAGGATATGAGAAAATGAACCACATTAGCTGACAATTTACAGACATGACACGTGCACACACCCCTAACCTGATTTCACCAAGCAGGACATGTTCCTGGATCAACATCTATGTTAATCCTGGAACAACATTACAATCAGCCAATCAGAATTAAAGGATATATTTGTCGTTTATTTACTGTTTGTGCACTTCTACATGATTGTTATCCAACAATTATTCCCCTCTGATTTTGGGAATAATTTACATGTATGCTTGGGTTTAGGGGTAGGGAATAAGTATGGATTACATTTTTGAACAAAAATGATGTTCCAGGATCAACATAGATGTTAATTCAGGATCGCAACATACATGGCAAAAAATGTGCCATGACACACACCAAACTGAAATTCTTATTTCACTCTATAAAAAAAAAAAAAAAAAAAAAAACATTCATTAATTATATAATATCAAATAATTTTTTAATAATTTTAATTTATATAAAAACAAGTTATAGGCGACACTGTGGCTCAGTAGTTAGCACTGTCGCCTCACAGCAATTGCTTATTCGAGTCCCAACTGGGTCAGTTGGCATTTCTGTGTGGAGTTTGCATGTTCTCCCCGTGTTCGGGTGGGTTTCCTCTGGATGCTCCAGATTCCCCCACAGTCCAAAGACATGTGCTATAGGTGAATTGAATAAGCTAAATTGTATGTGTGTGAATGAGTGAGTGTGTATTGGTGTTTCCCAGTACTGGGTTGCAGCTGGAAGGGCATCCGCTGCGTAAAACATATGCTGGATAAGTTGGCGGTTCATTCCGCTTTGGTGACCCCTGATGAATAAAGGGACTAAGCTGAAGGAAAATGAATGAAAAACAAGTCATGTGAACTTAAATTTTTATTGCAGATTTCTAGTATCCCAGCATGCTTTGCGTCAAACTATAGGTGTTGAAAATAAGTGTTATTCTGTGTGTTTTTGCAAAGATTGCCATAGGAAAACGTGAATTATGCTGTAATTTGTTCTATGTCAGGATTTACAGAGACTGTATGAGAATAGAACCTGTGTTTAGGTTTAGAATGGACTGAAAAATATTTAAGGCTGTATGCTGTTCCATTAATAAAAATATATATTTTATGGGGTATATTTAAAGGGATAGTTCACTCAAAAATGAGTGTTCTCACTGAGTATGTTTACATGGACATCAATAATCCGATTTTAATACGATTAAGATAATACTCTGATTAAGAGTCTATACCATGTAAACAGCTGTTTTTGATTAATTTAATCAGATTAAGGTCATAATCGAACTAAACAGAAATGGAATTAAGACATGTGGAGTATGCCAATTTTAGTAGAATTATTGAAGTGCAGTACAGACATGTAAACACCGCAATCAAACTATTATCGTCATGTAGGATTTTCTCCGCATTTAGCGACAGGATAGTCTATACCAGGGGTGGGTAAACTCGGTCCTGGAGGGCCGGTGTCTTGCATAGTTTAGCACCAACTCTAATCAAACACACCTGAACATGCTAATCAGTGTCTTCAAGATCACTAATTATCTATAAGCAGGTGTGTTTTATTATAGTTGGAGCTAAACTATGCAGGACACCGGCCCTCCAGGACCAAGTTTGCCCATCCCTGGTCTATACACACACAGCTGTTTGACACTATTCTCTGTACCTACCAAGACAGTGAAGGACCGCAGACACCTGCATCATGCAATTCTGAGTTTTTTTTCCTATACGGTGTGCGATATCAAATTCCATTAAAACAACATAGTTGTTTATACTTTCAGCAGTTCATACTCGCATCCAATATCTCGTTTGTCACGGGGGGCATGCATGAAATGTTCCTGAATGTAAGTCAAAGTGCCAAACTGCAGTTAAAGTCCACAAATGAAAAATGAAACACCTGAAAATACATGAAACTCCAGAGGAAATGTGGATAGCGTGGTGATGCAATGACGCTAATCAAATTAAATGTGCCATAACATGTAAAATGGGATCATAAAAGGAACATTCAAAAAGCAACTCACGTAAACACCTTAATCATATTATTGTCTTATTCGGATTAACGCAAATAATTCCATTACTGATGTCCATGTAAACTTAGCCACTGTTTACTCAACTGAGTATTATGAATTTCCTTTTTTGTTGAACACAAAAGAAGATATTTTGAAACCTTTTTTAAAACATGTAACCATTGTTTTCTATAGTATAGGAAAAACAAAAGTCAAGGGTTACCAATTTCCAACATTTATCAAAATAACTTATTTTGTGTTCAACAGAAAATAGAAACTCAAACGGGTTTCTGACAAGTGAAGGGTGAGTAAATGACGACATCATTTCCAGGTTTGAGTGAACTGTCCCTTGTTTGTTGTTCAAATGGTGTTGTTCACGTTGTAAGTATCCTAACATCTACTGTATATGCACTAGTAGTGGTCTACTTTTATACTACTAGGAACTAAATTGGCTTTTAAGCATGTAAAAGTATAGTTTTAGGTGTCCAGTAGTAGTCCACAATTAGGTTTTTCATTTGTATATGAACTTCTGAGTATACTAGTTTACTTTTTTAAAACTCTTAAGTAATTTGTTTTCTAGTGATATAATGCAATTGTAATAACATATTTGTTTTCACTAGAGATTGTTATGGAAGACAAAGTATGTAATATTGTAAAGAAACAAAACATTGAATAGGCTACTCAATCAAAAGAGTACAAACAATTAGGGATGTTTCGATCGACTGGCCGAAGATCGGTATCGGCCGATAATCACATTTAATGACTCTATCGGTATTTGCCAATCTGGCCGAATACATAACCTACAGCAGCCACAACACAAGAGGAGGTAAATGATATGTGGGGGGCATGAGCGATCGATGCGCTCGCGTCACAACAGCTAAAATATATACAGATATACAGATGCGGTGCGACCTGTTTATACAGTCTATTGACGTAAGTGATGGTCTCTTTGTTGCAAGTGCAACCATTGTATTTACCATGTTTTGCGCTACTGTGACACGAGCGGAGCGATTGTTTGTTATTTTTCTTATCAATTTTTATACCTGTGTCATGTTTCTTTCTGTAAAGCTGCTTCTGGCCATGACATTTTCACACCTAAATGGTTATAAGAGACGTGTTTAAGGGATTATATGCAGCATCCCTAATTTATTCACTTAGGTAAAGCGAGATCTCCACTTAAGTGTCATACTTAGAGGAAATATGTGCTTTATGCATTATAAAGCTTGAAGCATTAGAATCGGTACTCGGTATCGGCTGCAAAAATCCTGATCGGAGCATACCTAAAAACAATTCTAAAAAAAAACAATAACAACAACAAGAAAACAACTTACCATCCTTGCACTGAGGGCAGCATTCGCCTTTCTGATAGACTGGATCAACACATGGTGGTGGGGCACAGTCTGCCACCTGACAGTGGGCAATGCCATCACTGTAACAGGTGCACTGCTCGCACGCTGATGGCTGTCAATCAAAGAAGATATCAAATAATTAAAAGCTTTTTAGAGTAGAACCAACAGAGCATTTATACATAATTCAGACACCTGATGTTGTGCCAATCTAACTGCTACAATGTCAAGAATGTGATCAAATTCCTCTCACACACTGCTGTTTAAGTAGGAGCTGCATTACCACATGTGCCACAGTGCTAGAGCTTGGGTTAAATGGACTGGAAGAACGTGATGTCAGCTCTCAGGCAAAGCGTATTCCTCCGAGTCTGTCAGAAGGCTTCAATTTTCCCCTCAGGGATTCCCCATTAGCCATAATAACCAAATCAGGGAGATAATGAAGCACATATAAGCCCTGCTTCTTCCAGGCATGCGCCACCAGAGATATTTCATTCTTCAGTTGCTTAAATGGAGTATTAAATTCCCCTTTGTGATTCCAGCCTAGCGTACATCATATTTGTTCTTCACCTTGTTTCAGAACAAAAGAAGCCTGCTGTATTACCTTTTGAACTTGCACAATGAATATGAATGATCAAACAATTACCTTTCAGAAGTAAAGGAATGCTTTGATCTGAGTTTATAAAAAGTGTATATAAAAGATGTTTTGTTGTCTCGGAATGAAATATACGAATGGGATTTTATAAACATAGAAAATGTATTAAATGCTAATGTCTGCTTCAGTGTTTCACAGTTTAACATCTGTGAACATGGAATGTCAAAATATGGGAGAAGTAATCACTGTTTCACAAACATTTCACTTTCGCTTCCTTTTTTTTTACTTTTGATGTAAAAAAAAGATTTCTAAATAGCGTTGTTTGTCAACTCAGCTGTCAATTTGTTTGGCATATTTGGTAAAAGCATTTGACTTTAACAGACCAAAAAGATATGGTGGTCAAGAGAGGGCTAATGCGCTGCACGTTACATGCAAACAAACAAAAAAGGAGAGAAAACATCTTTATCAATTTGACAACACAAATTCACACACATACAAATATTGAAATATTTTCAGAGATACAAGAGTTTGTATATTTTTATGCCTATTAAGCTGACAAATTGGGAAATTACTTGGTAATGAAATATTATTTTAAATCCACATTAACAAGAAAGTTTTTTAAAAACCCGTGTTTGTCAATTTTTGGGGTCTCCAGACAAATTTCCGTTGTGATCTGCATTATTTGCAGAGCATTTTTATATTTGCATGTGTTGTGAGAATTTTGAGCGTGCATGTGTTGTGAAATTTTTGAAGATGTATTCTAAATTAGTTTGTTTTCTTTTTGCTGGTGTTTACTTAACATTTCACATTTCAGCTCTCTCTGCCACCATAAAAAAAACTCCACTTGCTAGTGTAAATGCTATAAAAACATGGCAATAATGAAATCATGACTTCTGAACAACCCAGTGTATGATCTGTGATATATTCTGTATTCCTTCTAATATGGTGGTCATAGTTTTTGATGTTTAACAAAAAACAGGTCATGAAACTCTCAGAGAGACAACAGATAATGCTTTATATTTATCAATGAAATAAAGTGTCATATTTCCCTGTATCTGGAGAGAATTTCACCCTTTTAAAGCAATGTATACTGCAGTAGCATACTTTGCACAAGATGGATGGACACATAATTATAATATAAAAGTTATATTAAACAATTTAATGTTGCATAATTACAAACAAATATTTTAGGGCTTTTATAAATACAGTAAATGACATTTAATCAAAAGGAATGTACAATATAGTATAAAAGGTATAAAAACTACACCAGGCATGATGGAAAAAATACATAGTTATGTAAAATATAAAATATTAAGATCTTTATAAAAAAAAATCATAAAAATTAGTACAAAAAAGTTTAAAAATATTTAAAATATTATCGTTTGAAAAAAGCAGGGGGGAAATAAAGACTTTGGTCACCAAAAATTCTAGTAAATAGCTTGGTTTCCCCAGCATACTGTTAAGAGTTAGTTAACCCTAAGCTAGACCTGTTTACAGTACATGTACAGTATATGCCTTTCACTAAACATAAATAAAAAAACAATGGTCTCTAACTCCAAATTTGTAATGTGTACAGATTTATTCAACAGACTCGTGTTAACAATATTGATTTTAATGGAGTCTATTCTGTGTTCAGTAAACGATTTAATAAACACTTACGCCGTCGCCACCTACTGATGTAGAGTAACCTGTCAAAGATTGACTGAGATGATCTTCACCACTGAAGACATGATTAATTTGATCAACCACGTGATGGCGCTAAATATTTTTGAATTTTCCTTTATGGACCAAAAGCTTTGGGGCATTTAACAGGCAACAACTGGCAACAAACTTCAAAAAGAAAGGGACTTTTTTTTCCTCACGCAACGGCATATTAAATTTCACACATTAAATTACAGGCATAAACAGCATTCATTTATGAAGGCAATTAAAACGACACTACTGCAAACCTGAATTGAGTTAATTGCAATGCAAACTACGTTTAACTTGACAATTCTGCGTTAAGCAGTTCGCTTTTCTATGTGCCAGACGCATTAAACTTTACCTGAAAATGTTGTCCGAGTTCATAGACTTCTCCTCCGTACTCGCAGCCGATCTTCTCGCATCTCGGACAGCAGTCTGTCGGGTAATGGCTGACATGGATGCAGGCGGTAGGCAGGGATGTGCACTCAGTCCGCGCGCAGGCAGACCCGTCCGCCGTGCATTCGCACTGAGTACAAGGATCCGAGTCTAGAAAGTACCATTCGCCCACATAATAGACGCTACCGTTCGCCTCACAGGTCGTCTCTTGCTGTCCAGCGACCGAATAAGCCAAAACAGGATAGCCGCAGATTAGCAAAGCCAGCCAGACACGAAAAGTCACAGGGGAACTACAGAGAAAAGCCATGCCCATCACCAAAACCTCTCAGTCTCAAAGCAAAACTTGCAAATGCACCATAAATATTGATTAGTATGCTATTTTCTCTAAATTGCGATTGCAACGTTATCCAATCTAGATAAAGTACAAAATGCCTTTCATTATGATATGTGTGTGCGCGCTTTGGAGGCTGTTGCGCACAGGAAAAGTTTTACGCCTCCTGGGTTATGTTTCAATTTACACGTGACAGCCGAATACCTGAATATTGATTGGCTTTTATGGGGCATTCGCTGTTATTGCAGCTTTCTGTATCTATTGAGAGTTTAGAATGTGCTGTTTACTTAAATTAATTAATTAAATTATACTTATATATGTATATATATATATATATATATATATATATATATATATATATATATATATATATATATATATATATATATGTATGTATATATATATATATATATATATATATATATATATATATATATATATATATATTGTGTATTCAATTAACTGTAACTAACAATTACAGTGCTCTGCATAATTGAGTACACACCATTTTGAAAATGAATAATTTTATTAATTTCTCAGTGAATATAGGCAATGTATTTTGGTGCATTTTTTACAAAACAGATTTATTAAACAGATATATTTATTCAAATAAAATTTTAGTCACAAAAAAATATTTTGAAATTGAAAGATAATACAATTAAATTCATGCGAAATGTTGTAAAACAAATTACAACATACAAAATTTCGATAAAATTTTAGAAATTTTTTGCTTCTCTTGATTTTTCCATTTTTTATTTGCATTTAACATTTTTCTATAACATAAATTTGGGTTATGGGTTATCGTAAGTTATTTTGTTAGATAAGCTCCAGATTTGGCTTCAGTACTGACTAATGGATATGCACAAATATAATATATAGCTTCTTATTAAACACATGAAGTTAAAAGATAGATTTGTGAGGGGTGTACTTATATATGCTGAGCACTGTAACTTAAAAAAAAAAAAAACATGTTTTTGCCATTTAACCATATAGCATAACCACAATTTATAAACATAATTTAGCTGGTTTAACCATGTTGTAATATACAGATGCTCAATACGCAAATTATCTTTACTATAATAAAACCATGGTTTATTTTTTAACCATGTTTAAAATGTAAGATCTTTTAGTTATTTAAATGTTATCCCAAAATCATATTCTAGTGACAAAATATGCTTTATTTTAAAAGCTTTTTTTTTTTTGTTTTGTTTAAAAGCTATAAAGATTAAGGGAATGGGGTTGAGTCTGAGGAAAGCACTTAAATGGTTTAAAATAATTCATTCATTTATTTAATTTCAAACTGTGCGTACGTTGTAAAACAAATGCTGGGTTATACACAATTCCTTCATGTCGTTACAACGAAAATCGATTAAGCTAAATCAGTGTATTTTACAATTTTAACTTGATTGAACACGCAGCAAACATATTTTTTTAGAGTATTTTCCCTATTCCAAAAATGTGTCTCAGTCAATTTAAAGAGATTTTGGCATGTCTTTATACATTCAGAAATAAAGGTACAGCAACAAAAGCTGTCACTGGGGTAGTAGGTCACCTTTACAAAAGATATATTTGGAACCTAAAGGTTACGTATTGGTACAAGTTGCCTAAATGTTTAAAATGCTACACTAATGTATATTGTAGGTACTAATAGTATACATTTAGGCTGCTTTATAATATTTGTGTACCTTAAAAAATAAATATATACTGCCACAGTGACCACAGTTTTGGAACCTTGTAGCACACATTCTGGCCCGAAAACAGAGAATAATATATTTGAAAAAACAATATGTTTGACACAGAATCATATCTTTAGCATGTGAAAGCAAAATATGCAGTAAAGTTCGTATTGGCTGTCATAAACACAGAGAACCACATTATTACAAATCATTATCTTAACATATGAACAGAAATAAGGGAATTGAAATTTAATTAGCTGTAAATATCAACATGCAACGTTCTTAACTTACAGAACTTTACAGAAAACGTATTACATATGAACAAGATCCTTGTAAATGCAAGATCCTTGTATATTCAAGCGTGAAACTCCCCCAAAAAACACCATAAGATATTTTTAGTATTCAGTAACTGGAAAAGGTGAGGTCATTTGTAGTGTACACTGGGTCTGAACGGGTTAAAGACGATCCCTAAGCCAATCATATGACACTGCGAGCTTGTCGCCATAGGAACCGGAATGTTTACACTGATACAGGAAGTTACGATTGTTCTGGTGAGTGTCCGCCTGTAGGAAAACCTCTTGTTTTACAACTAGAGTAACTTATATCCATGCACGAGTGTGTTTCAGATGTTCTTCTTCATTTATGTAAAGCTTTAAAGCCACCGAATGTTATTTGTTTTGTTTTGTATCAAATTGTTTCCGCATTGTGTTTGTTTATCATGCTCTTTCGCTTTGTACAATGTGTCGCGTTTTTAAATGCATGTAGAGTAGCTCAATAATCTATTTATATATTTATTTCCAGGTATTTTCCCTCTAGTTGTGGACAAACCAGCTGCTCGACAGTGATGAGTTTTTGTGCTCGGCTCTGAAAATAGCGGCTTCATGGACCATTTCCAACAACAACAGTCTGTGTGGAATTTAGTGAAGGAAAATGTGCCCTGCTCTGAACTTCCTGAGATCAGAGCTGTGCTTGGAGATGCTCTGATTGATACTTACACAGAGTTATATTCAGAGGTAAATAAAATAAGTCATATTTATGCATCAGAACAACTGACTAACAAGACTGAACAGACTGATCGCTGAAAGTAAAGAAAATTATAGGTTTATAATAATAATAAGAAAAAAGAGTACTGACTACAAATGTTTCTTTTTTTTTTTTGATTGTCAAGTCCCTTCAGTTAGTGGATACAATATATTTTTTAAAGATAGATTAGATTTGGCATGAATTATGAGAAAATAAATGTCTTTCAAACATCCCTATAACAATAAAAAATAATAATTAATTAAGAGAGAGAGAGAGAGCGAGGGAGAGATGTACATTTACAAATACATATGTGCTTGTTGTTTTTTCTTCTTTAAGCACTGAGTTGAAAGTATCCATGATCAGGTGTTGTAGTGCACCCCTGACTCGTAACTTTAAACCAGTTTTGAATTACAACTCCCAGGAGTGCATTATCTCACTGAGCATAAAGTCCCAGGAATCCAAACCCTTACTTGAAAAGATATGGGGACTGTTTCAGAGACAACTTTTTGAAAGATAAATTGGCTTTCACAAACTTGCTCTCACCATTTGCACAAACAGCCATGTGAATATGGAAATAGGGGGTGGAAACTTGTCTGTGGAAGATGTATGTGATTCCTCCTACATCAGATTTATAACTTTTCTGTTTAAAAATCCCTCTGTTGATGTTCACACTGGATTAGGACTTTAGTGAACTTTTGACATAGTAATACCTCAGATGTTTGGTCAAAGAAATTTTATAGTTAAATTTGTTTTGATGCAAACAATATATCAAGAAATTGTCTTAGCAAATGTTTTATCTTTCCAGTAAATAAAAATATGCAATAGAACCAACAATTCCATTAAGTAAGGGAAACACCATTCTGAATGATCTCTGAGAATTCAAAACATCCAATATTAGAAGTGTTTTTCCTTCGTAACACAGATATTTATGGGACATTAATTTTGTAGCATTTAAAAATGTCTAATTAAAAGGTTTTAGAAAAAAGAATATGCAAGAGATGTAAAGTTTAGAAGTTTGACAAATTTAAAAACAAAAATAAAATCCTTTTAAATGTTACTAAGAACATTTAAGCATCACAGTGATATAATGCACAGTATAAAAATAGATATTTAATTTTGGATTTGCTAAAAATGATGCTAGCTATTCATGTTTTTTTAAGGTAAAGTCATTTTAAAGTTAAATTAAATAGTGATAATTATGAAAAAATAAAAAAAATTAATGATAAAAATGAAAATTCTTTTTGAAAACATTATTTAAGGTAAGATAACTAATAAACATATACATATAATGAATTTTATGTTAACATTTTGCATTCAAAATTTTTAAAAAAATCTTATCAGAATAATATTAGAACATTTCCTTTAGTTTTCTTTTCCATCTTAGTGTCAGTAAAAGAAGGAGTGAACATTATTTACATTTTTGGGCTTTTTTTATTTGCTTTATTGCCCAGCCGAGTTTATAATAAACTTTAAAATACTAAGATTCATTTCTCATCGAGTTGTCCTCTCTTCTTATCTCTCCCTTGCTTTTGAGCCTGCCCCTTAGAATATGTATTCAGTAAAAAATAAAATATACAAGATGCAGTGCACATGAAAATACTTGTATTAGAAGTAGCATTTAGCTCACCTACGGATTTAATCCTGCATCCTCACAGAAATGTCTCTGCACATCATAAACCCCTGGTTCTGCACTAACTGCAGTGGAAGTGAATAAGAAGAAGCTGGCCTGTATTCGACCAAGTTATTTAGGCTTGAAGTTGGTTTCATGCAGGCACAGCAGGATCAGAATTCTCCAGGAGCTGATTTTACTCTGTCTTGCATTGCCTTAGACAAGCTTTGAAGTGTATATTCAGAGTCCGAGGGAAACTTGAAAGTCTCAAGACAGGTGTGGAGATTGGTAATAGAGTGCAGACATTGTTTGCCAGTGCTGTGACAAGCTTTCGTTTCCCTCTCCAGCTTTTCACCTCGCATGAGAATAACACATGGATTTTCTTATCTGATATCCTCTAAAACTTTCATGTTTTGACACACACTTACACTCACTGAACATACATTAGAGACACTTGTGATCATGGGATGTTAACCAAATGGCTGTATTTCTCAAGATGTAGAGCAGCTTGTGACATGGATTTGAAAAGCTGAGCCAAAAGCACTGTGTAACGCTTTCCTCTGTTGACCTGTTCTAGGTGGAGATGTGGGAGAAGATTTGGCAGGAGCTGCATATCTCAGAGCGGGGCAGCAGGCCAGAAGCCCCTGTGTTTCCTCTGGCTGACCCTCCAGCTCTTAAAGAATTGCTAAAAGCAGAGATTCAATTGTTGCTGCTCACTTTGAGGGAGAAAGCAGCCAGACAGGGCAGGTAAGGAAGTTACAGCATTGTAATATTACTGATATGCACCACTTTTACACTGACAGACATCAAGCCTATTCAGATAACAAAATATGTTATACTGACACTTGCTTGTGAGATGCTTTGAATAAAATCGTCTGCTAAATGAGTAAATGTTAAGCCGGTAGATAGCTCTCTGCAGCTTTTAGATGGTCGCCCACTGAAGCTAAGCAGGGCTGGGCCTAGTTAGTATCTGGATAGGAGACCACATGTTGCTTCTGGCAGAGGTGTTAGTGAGACCAGCAGGGGGTGCTCATCCTGCGGTCTGTGCGGGTCCTAATGCCCCAGTATAGTGATGGGGACTCTACTATATACTGTCTGTGAGCACCGTCCTTCAGATAAAATGTTAAACCGAGGTAAAATAAGTAAGGGTATGTCCCCGGCTGCCATCGTGTCATTCAGGTAGATGCTGCACACTGGTAGTGGTTGAGGAGATTCTTCCCAAAAACTGTAAACAGGGTTCATACGGTCATGGAAAACCTGGAAAAGTCATGAGATTTTTACATGACATTTTCCAGGAAAAGTTTTGGAAAAACAAAAAACCCACAAAGTTTAGAAAATGTAATGGAAAACAGATATCTGTACTTGAATATAGGTTATTTACTTCTTTTCTGTCCTTGGCCAATCACATACTCTCACATTATTAGTGCGGTGTAAGCATTATCTAAATCAATTTTACATAGATATAAATATAAATTGAAATTAAATAGATTGTTGCATGTTTTACGATATGCTGTAATAAATTTGAACATGCATTGTTTTTCTTATACCACGCAAATGTAGACATTGCATGAAACATTAAGGTCATGAAAATTTACTTGAAAGTCTTGGAAAAATTATGGAAAAGTCATGGAATTTTAGTAGCAAAAATGTGTATGAACTCTGTGTAAAGCAAATGCACCATAAATATTGATTAGTATGCTATTTTCACTAAATTGCTATTGCAACGTTATCTAATCTAGATAAAGTACAAAAGGCTTTTCATTATGATATGTGTGTGCACTCTTTAGAGGCTGTTGCGCGCAGGGAAAGTTTTACTTTAAAATCATTTTAAAGTAAAAAATTATTAGTTCACCCCAAAATAAAAATTAATTTTGAAAACATTATTTAAGGTCAGATAACATAAATATATATACCTATAATGAATTTACGGTAACATTTAAATTTTTTTAAGAATCCTGTCAGAATAGTAGCTATATGAGACCAGCAGGGGGTGCTCATCCTGCGGTCTGTGCGGGTCCTAATGTTCCAGGATAGTGATTGAAACTCTATACTGTCAGTGAGCATCGTCCTTCAGATGAGATGTCAAACCGAGGTCCTGACTCTCTGTGGTCATTAATGGCCCGTTTACACTGACTGGTACAAAACGGTACGGTACGGGTCACCTTTATCCGGCTTGTGTTTCCACTGCCAAAAAGGTACCAATGGTGGGCATGGTGTAGGACAGAATATTTCAGTCGACGTCATTCTCACTCGAGGAAATCTCGCTCAAAGTAAAGCTGTACAGGTCATTCACATATCATATGAGAAGCACTTCTCACAAAACAGATGCTTCATTCACATAAATACTTATGTATAAATGTTCATGACTAACCTTTCTGATTTGATTATAACAGCAGATCAATGATAGTGTGAAATAGCCTACTGTAACGTCTGCGATTATATAAAATAAATAAATAAATGCAACATATATGAACACATACAGACCCTTAAAGTCTCCGATATGTTACCAATTACAGAAAAACTACACACAGCATACATTTAGTCCTTATTTGGGTTCAAAAACAACACACAACATATACAGTTGCAATCAGAATTATTCAACCCCTTTTGAATTTTTTTTTCTTTTTTAAATATTTCCCAAATGATGTTTAACAGAACAAGGAAATTTTTACAGTATGTCTGAAAATATTTTTTTCTTCTGGAGAAAGTCTTATTTGTTTTATTTCGGCTAGAATAAAAGCAGTTTTTAATTTTTTAAAAACCCATTTTAAGGTCAAAATATTAGCCCCTTTAAGCTATATATTTTTTCAATAGTCTACAGAATAAACCATCATTATACAATGACTTGCCTAATTACCCTAACCTGCCTAGTTAACCTAATTAACCTAGTTAAGCCTTTAAATGTCACTTTAAGCTGTATAGAAGTGTCTTGAAAAATATCTAGTAAAATATTATTTACTGTCATCGCGGCAAACATAAAACAAATCAGTTATTAGAGATGAGTTATTAAAACTATTTTTTTTAGAAATGTGTTGAAAATTTTTTCTCTCCGTTAAACAGAAATTGGGGAAAAAAATAAACAGGGGGGCTAATAATTCAGGGGGTTGAATAATTCTGATTGCAACTGTAAGTGCAAACCTCTCATCTGTATCTTTAATCTTCACTAGCACATGCAACCTCTATTAGAAAGTAATTCCGTCATTGCGAGTTCATAATAGTCCAAAAGGTGATGATAATAGTTAAACATGGCAGTTTGTTCATCTTTTAGGTTGCTGAAAAGAATCATTTGCTTCTTTGTTTTTTTCTGGCTTCTCCTTTGTTTTTTCACACTTCACTCTCTCGTTTGTCCGTTTCCGAAAGGATCGGATGACAGAAGCACTTCAATAATCACGCATACGTTATTATCCTGAGCTCAAAAAGTTTGTTATTTCAAAATATAGATGCGCTCCCTTTTCAAAGTGTACCTAAAAAGTGGTGTGGTACGTTTTGCATTTAGGTACCCTTTAGGGATGCTCCGATCAGGATTTTTGCAGCCGATACCAAGTACCGATTCTTTGTGATGGTGATCGGCCGATACTGAGTACCGATTCTGATGCTTCAAGCTTTATAATACATGAAGCACATTTTCCCCCTAAGTATGATAATTAAGTGGAGATCTTGCCTCACCTCAGAGAATAAATGAAGAATGTTGCATATAATCCCTCAAACATGTCTCTTATAACCATTTAGTGTGGACATGTCATGGTCAGAAGCAACTTTACAGAAAATGATAGATAAAACAGATACAAAAAAAATGATAAGAAAAACAACTAACAAAGCAATTTTTGCATTCCATTATTTTGCTCTCCAACTAGCATGTCTGGTTCCTCTGCGTTAGTGATGCGCGGATGGCGGTTATATCCGCGGGTCGGGTTATAAAAAAATTAATTATGATTAATTGCGGGTGGGTCGCGGGTGGATGTAGCGGGTCACAGCCATTGGTCACAGCAGTTGAACAGCAAAAAAGCAGAGTGGACTTCGCAGAATGTGAAGATGAGACGCCCAAAATAATGAATGAAGTGCAAGAGTACAGTGCAAACTTCAGTTAGAGGAGTCAGAGGAAAATCTGCTATCGTTCTGGGAGAAACAAGATCGCTTATTTACACGACTGCAGCGCCTAGCAAGAAGAAGCGTATGCATTCCTGCAACAAGCGGTGCGCGCGAACGCTCATTTGGTGCAGCAAGCCGTGTTTTGGAGGCGACGCGGAATCGCCCGAAATCGCCCGAATCCACTCCTGAATCTGCTGTTAATAACGAACAATCCACACTATGTTGCAACAGAGGGGAAATAGTGTGGCCGCTTTAAGACTGCTTTGCTTTACGGGAGTTGTAGTCCATAGCGAGGGGCACTGTGGGTAGTGTAGGTCGACACGCATGCTGTTTGATGTGAGCTCTCGGTGTGTGCTGTGCGTGCGGTGAATTAGAGGGAGAAAGTTTTATCCGGTTTTGTTTTATGTTTACTCCAGTTATTCCACCCGGGAGCTGTTTTGCACTGTGAACCTGAAAACGCTGAAATAAGTAAAAGAAGGGCATGCATCTAGTACTTTAGTCCGTCTCATCATTTGCTCGAGCATGAATTAATGAGCTGTTACTCTGCCGCCGGACATTGCGGAGAAAGTAAGACCTATCATCATGATTAAAACAAAGAATTAGAATTATTAAAGTGGCGATCGGGTGCGGATATATATATCAGATAAAATAATATGTGTGGGGGGTGGATGATTAGAATGAAGGAGCGGATTCGGGTGACATTTCAGCTGATCCGCGCATCTCTACTCTGCGTGTAAACTCGTAAACAGACACCTGTGATCGGTTCATGAGATCGGCCAGATTGGCGAGTACCGATCGAGTCATAAAATGTGATTATCGGCCAATACCGATCTCTGGCCGATCGATCGGAGCATCACTAGTACCCTTTGACAGTGGAAACGGCCATAAAAGCGTACCGAACCACACCGTACCGTACCACTCAGTGGAAAGAGGCCATAAAAATTCTAGGATGTCCCTCGAAAAGAGTAGGGGTATGTCCCTGGCTACTGTCGTGTCATTCAGGTGGATGCTGCACACTGGTAGTGGTTAAGGAGATTCTCCCCAAAAACTGTAAAGCTGTTTGAGTGTCCAGAGTTGTGCTATATAAATGTAAGGAGTTATTAGTATTATTATTTAATATAAATGACACAGATGAAAAACACAGATAGTATAATACGCTGATACAATTAATCTGTTAATTAATTAATCTGTTAAGGCCAATTAAGGCCTAATTATTCTGATGTTAAAAGGCGAAATAAAAAAAATATTGAAACATTACAGTTAAAAGGCTTTCAAATGAGGGACAGAAATATCTCAAATCTGTAAAAACGTCTTCGTTGTATTTAACATACAAATGCTACTTTATTGAACTGCATTGAAAGGATAGTTCACACAAAAAATGAAATTATGTCTATTTACTGACCCTCAAGTGGTTCTTAAATCTTTTTTTTTATCAGAAACATTTTAAGGAATGTTGGACACTGGTAGCCATTAACATCCATATAGGAAAAAAATACTTTGGAAGTCAATGACTAGAAGTTTCCCATATTCTATAAAATATCTTATTTTGTATTTAGCAGAAGAAAGAAACTGAAACTGGTTTGGAATAAATTAAATAAATTTTAAAACTAACAATTTTAATAGATTCTAATTGAAATGGTCCATCTGAAGATCCCATGTGGGTCCCATGTTCTAGAAGCTTTCCCTTACTTGACGATTGAATGAAATAGCCTTAATGGAGATGCAAAGTATTCTTTTCAGCTGACTAGGGTTGAGTTTAAAGGTCAGTGCTTTGCTTTAGTAAAGTAACATTGTTTTAAAGAATGCTTGCTGATAAATCATTGACCTTTAAAGCTTAGAGCAGCACACAACAAAAGGGCTGTTTTAGTAAAATAAAGTGAATCAGTTACGTCAGCAGTAATGACAATGCTTTGTTTGATTTGACAGGTAATGTTCTGTTTGCTTTTAAATTTGTAGCAATTTATGATAACATTTCAATTTGTTGCCTAGTGACTTCTCTATAAGGGTTCTTTGTTACCACACAGACTCATTGTGGCTGCTTGTCTAACATAACAATGAAGTGGGAGGACGATATTTACAGGTACCAGTCAGGCAGGAGAGACGATTTTCTCTCAGCAACCTGCCGGACAGTGGAAAGAATGTTAACACTAGGTCTTCTTTTACGGTTTAATACTTAACATTTTTTTTTTGCTAAACCTATATGCTTAGCCCTTTTTTGTATTTCTTAAAGTCTTACTCCTAGATAGTGATGGAAAGAGTATTAAAATATCATGCTCGATTTAAAGTACAATTTCTTACCAAAAAATGTAGTGCAGGTAGAGTAAAATTATCTGTTCTAAATACTCAAAGTATAAGTAAAACGTAACCCTGCTATAATAAATCATGAGTGGTGAGTATTATGCTGTGTAATTTATTTCAACTTATTGACCTTTTTGAAGTGTGCTTGTTTTTGCAATTGTTTTAGAACTTCTGATTCAGTTGCCTATGAGAGAAATTATTAGGAATAATAAACGACAGAAAAAGGTCAAGCTAGTTGTTTTACAAACAGGCGTGTTCATCACTATACATAAAAAAATAATAATACAATAAGAAAATATCATTTTGCAACACCAAGCAGCATAACAATCTGTTTTTAACGTAAAAAAAAAATCAATGGAAGGGATTAAGACCGGAAGTCTTGAGGCAGTTGGAATTCTTGGGGCTCTATTTTAATGATCTAGGAGAAAAGTCTAAAGTGCATATATAAAGTGCTATTTTATGGATGGAAAAATACGGGTTGCGCCGTGGCGCATGGTCTAACAGGGTTGTGCTTATTCTCTTAATGATTTATGGTTGTGTTTTGAGCATAATGTACATTAAACCAATCAGAGTCTCATCTCCCATTCCCTGTAAGAGTCAGTTGTGTCATGCCATGGCGCATTCGCTATTTACATGACGGACTTAGTAAGTGAAAACTGAATGCTTCACTAGCGAGAAAACAGTTAAACAGAGCATCTGCACAAGGATAAAGAATGAGCCTCCCCCACTTGGCCTGTTTACTTTCTCTTTACTTTACTTTTTACTCCTTTACTTTTGTGGAGTAAGGAAACGGTGGAAACTCACTCCACTGAATACATCCATTAGCCTACATATTTAATTTTGTTTGTTAAGTGCAAAGATTTGTTTCAAAACTATTTCTAAATTCAGTTCTAATTTCCTGCAAACAAATAAAAAGAACAATAATAAAGAAGTGTGGTCAAAAAACTGAGTTATAGCCAAACACACATCCTATTCTTATGTACCATATGGTGATGCATACGTCTCCAAAACCTGACAGGTGGACAAATCTAAACTTGTTTTTATTAACACAAATATAAATATGCATATAATAAATAATACTGCTACTAATAATAACAATATACAAATGCAAATTGTAAAAAATAAACTGAAAAAGTGCCCCGGTATGAAGAAGGCATAGAGGTAGTGGTTTTTATATTTATGTAGAAAATAGTAGTTTTTGTAACAATTAAAACTTTTTTTCATATGTGATGATATTTGTGTATTGCTGTACGTCCAGTGTGTATTACGCAATGTGTAAGCATTTGGACTTGCATAGGTTCATAAATAACGCGCTCTAGACCAGCTTTTAGATGGTTAATGGCGCAGTCTATTAGTTTCTCAAATTAGCAATGTGCCAACAATGCGCCTTAACACACCTTCTTTATAGACTGACAAACCCATGAGACCACAAAGGGCCGCAAATGGATTTGCTATTTAAACAACGTGGCACAAAACACGAAATTTACTGTTACGCTGGTCTGAAAATAGCAACAAATTGTACCATACACGCCTTGCGCCTTTTTGCATCGAGTGTATGATATGGCTCTTGGTCTCGTAATGATTTTGCATCTTTCTGGACACTTTTAAAGCTTCCACGCTGTACATTTTTCCTGCATTTATAAAGCATCCATGTCTTGATGTCATTCTGTCTGATATATGCATTTGATTACACGGGAATCACGTGACTGATAATTAGCACAATAAACACAAAAATAAAAAATAAACACAGTGTCTGCAGGTTAAAGAAAATGTATTCAATAAAAGTACAGATACAGTGCTAAAAATGTAGTCAAGTAAAAGTAGGAGTACACAGATTTTTAACTACTTGGTAAAGTACAGTTCCTGCAAAAAAAAAAAAAAAAAACTACTCAATTACAGAATTTTTGGGTATTTGTAGTCACATTACACTTTACACCACTGCACTTAGAAGACAAAAAGCTCTTTTTTATCAGTCATGTCATATCAAGAGAAGGTGTTTCAGTACAGTCCACACACTTGCCAAACAAAAAAAACACTTTCATTCCTTCTCAAACTGCTGAAGTGAGTTGGCTTTGTCAACCAGAAACAAATTTTGCTTATAAACTTTGCTTATAAATTTTAGTTTTTATTTTGCTTGTTACTGACTTTCACAACATTGTTTAACTGCTGATCTGCTTTGAGGGCAAATCCCCTTTACTTCCCTTTCATATAGCTCCAGTTTTGGAGCTTTCCCGGTACCTGATGCTGGCCAAAGCAGGAAACCATTGACTCAATGCTGTTTTTAGAGCCGTAACACGGGCAAGGAAGCTTTAGAAAGGGATTGATTTAATGGATCTAGTTAGAGTCACTTTCCCCCCTCTTTGAAATGATGGCCTCCCCTCCCTCCTGTGTGGTCTAAGTCCTTGTCTGCATGATTTGTTGGGGCTGTATGGAGTCAAGCTGCACCTGTTTCTTTATGCAAGGCCTCCGTTCAATGGGCATTGAGAGAGAACCTCAGTTCATGTGTGAACCGCAAGCGTCTGAGACTTTAAAAGCCAACCAAAAAGAGGGTTCTTAAATCTCTGGAGGGTGATACTACAACAATCAGCACAGGAAGGCTGGGTAGAGAAAGTTGTGTGCGCAGCGTATTTCACATGCAGGTAATTTATCAATGCAGATGGAGGGGCGTTTTGAAAGGGCCTCCTTTTTTTGCCCACATACACCGAGGGATTTTCTTTTCTTCTCTTTTTGATGTGGCGGCTCCTCTGTGCCATCTTTGTTGGCAGGAAAGGAGCTCCTCCTTCCTCTGTGAACACTGCTAAGCTGCTTACCGATCTGTGCTCACAATGTAGCCTCTGTTCCTGTCAGTACATCCCTTCTATATGAGCTGCGCAGAGATGGGCGTCAGACCTTTGCTCGTATTGCACGCATTCAGTCAGAGAAGCTTGTTAACTCTTTTCATCAAGCTACAAAAGTCCCACAAACATGTAAACTGTATCCTGTCAGTGCTAAAGAAGAAAGGGGGGAAGATGGACAGAAAGTGATACACGGATTTACGGTCTGGAATTGAGAAAGGACCATCTGCTTGCTTTATCTTTGTTGTATTTCTGGCCATTCAAGGTTCCTGCAATGTAGCTGTTCTGCCTCATATGTTTGTATTAATAGTTTAAAGGAAAGTCTGGCTTGTTTATAATGGAACTGGTTAATGGTGGCTGTCAGTCTGCAATTGTTATCGGTTTAAGCTTCAATTAAGATGCAAACCTTTGTTGTGTATTTTCAATGACATTTCAAAGAGGTGTCCATGGACTGTAACATCAAGTCCAAGCTTGATTTATGGTTAGAAATCTTGGCTGCGGATGAAAGGCCTTTTCTCCATTGTTGTGCTTTGCCTTTATCCTCTCTCATGCTCTCAGAAAGCACATCGAGGACTGTTTTATTTTTGCACTGAACACATCATCATTTGGGTCTTATTATATTTTAAAGATATTTAATTATTTATGCCACCTCACAGCAAGAAGGTCGCTGGATCGAGCCTCGGCTGGGTCAGTTGGCATTTCTGTGTGGAATTTGCATGTTCTCCCCTTGTTGGCGTGGGTTTCCTCCGGGTGCTCCGGTTTTCCCCACAAGTCCAAAGACATGCACTATAGGTGAATTGGGTAAGCCAAATTGTCTGTAGTGTGTGTTTGTGAATGCCAGAGTGTATGGGTGTTTCCCAGTGATGGGTTGCAGCTGGAAGGGCATCCTCTGCATAAAATATATGCTGGATAAGTTGGCTGTGGCGACTCCCAAGGTCTAAACCAACCGACCCCCAACTGAAACTGTATTGTGTACATACAAAACTAACTAAAACTAACTAAAATTATAGCAAAAACGTCCTTGATTTTGTTTTTGTAAATGTATTTAATACATAAGCCTACTGTATGACTTTTTGAAGTAAATCTGTTTACTTCGCGCTGCAGGCGGTTGACCCGTACGGCACCTCAGAGTCTGTAATCCTGCTGCCATTGGCCAGATCAAGCCAGTTTTCCTCCAGTCATCCTCGCTGGCTGGACATGATTGCAGCACAATGAAAACATTAAATACAACCTGAGGAGACACTTAAAAGTATTAATTAGACACATTTATACCCAATAATGGCTTTTATTTTTGTATTAGTGATCCTGATCGCGAATGAATCCTTCTTTTTACCAGATCTTCCAAGTAAACCAGTTGAACTAATTCACCAAATCGAACTGAATTATTTAAAAATTCAGAACAGAAAGTCGTAATGAAATTTAAACAAGTGAATCATGCTTCAGTTTGGTTGCAAAACGTAATTGTTAGAAACTTTTCAGATAATGGTGATTTTTAACTGGCCGAAATTATTATTGCTGACTACATAAGTAAAGTTTATGAATAAACAAATTTCGAGAGGATCACATGCTTATGATTGCTCTCAGCTGTTCCCACATTAGCCTATGATCGATTATCCAATCAGACGACTGCTAACTCACTATAAATAATGCTCTGGTTACTAAAGTAACCCTCGTTCCCCGAGGGGGGGAACGGAAATGCTATGTGGAAAAACTTCCACTATGGGGATTTCGTCAGAATCCAATCATCTGAAAGAGTATAAAAACGGGCCAATGAAATGCCAATGAGTTGGCGGCGTCAGCGTGCACAGCTGTCTTGAATGACAATCAGCCTGGCATAAAAGGCTAGCATGTGCTCAGCAACGACATCCTTTTCTAGCTGAAGAGGCTTTCACACTCAACAGCTAAGGGACAATCGTTGTGGCGAAGGAACATAGCATTTCCGTTCCCCCCCTCGGGGAACGAGGGTTACTTTAGTAACCAGAGCGTTCCACCTTCGGGAGGGGAACTTCAATGCTATGTGGAAAAACTTCCACTATGGGGAAATTTATGGAAAGCGCCACAACGAAAGAACCTTACCATGTCTCCAGTGAGGGGCGCGCCACGCAGCAGTACGAGCGCACCTGCATCGCTGGAGACACAGTCCTCCAACGTGTCCCCTGGCCCTTACTTACCTTACTTACCTTTTCTGGTTTAGATATATTTTTCGGGGAGTCGTAAAAATACACCTAGTTAGTTTCTAGGAATTTTTAAATACGACAGTACGTTGGGAAAGCGTTCAGTCCCGATAGGGAGGACGCTGCGGAGGCCACCTGCTGCCCGGAGGGGGAGACCTGGTGGCAAATAGCGTATGGACTAGCCCTGAGAAGGGGGAGTGCACATACGAAGAGGTGGTTAGCGGGGAGGGAAGACACGAGCCCGCCTAGGAGGGGGGACTACATCGTGGCTGAGTGAGCGTATGGGATCGCCAGCGGGGATCGCACATAGCAGGCACCTATACCCAGAACGCGGGCTGACCAGCGGGCATACCTACAACGTAATGGGCCAACATTTGACTGCTCCGCTGAGTCAGATGCTGGGGGCCTCGGAGGAACTCTGCAGGGTTCGCCGAGTGGGGAACTCAACTGACAAAGCGAGAAAAGTGCACGTATCTCTGTGTTAGAGAGAAAGGCGCAGCAAGCGTTTTACAACACCTAACCGAATTTCCTCATTCACCGCTCGTGAGGAAATCAGTTCACTCGAAGATAAATCTCACAAATGTTCAGGTGTCGCCCAGCCCGCAGCTCTACAATGTCTGTTAGAGAGGCGCCGCGTGCTAACGCCCAAAAGTATGCGCGCTCCGAGTGGAGCGCGCTCCTCCTGGGGGACACGGCTCGCCCTAGCTCGATGAGCGAGGGAGATGGCATTCACTGTTCAGTGGGCCAACCTCTGTTTAGATACAGCACTTCCCTTCTGCCGATCACCGTAACAGATAAAGAGCTGCTCAGAGAATCTAAGCTCTGAGTACGGTCCGTATAATACGCAAAGCGCGAACAGGACACAGCAATAAGGGGCTGGGTCTGCCTCCTCCGTGGGCAGCGCTTGCAGGTTCACTACATAGTTTAAACGAGCGCTGTAGGAACCTAGGGCACCTAGGTGGGCCGGGGTCTCAGGTAAACGTGAGAGTGGGCCGGCCCAAAACGCTGGCACATTTCGCTGACCGAAAATGCCTCCAGATACCCGCCCATTTGACCGATGCCAACGCAACCAGCAGAGCTGTCTACCTGGACAGAAATCATATAGATACTGAGTCGAGTGATCGAGCAGACCTCTCCTAAGAGAGATCTTCAAATGGGTAAGAGAGGGGACAGGATATATATCCACGTCTCGCGCCTCTGGGGACTGGATGATGAGGCGATGCTTTCCCAGCGCGTCGCCATCGCCGCATCCTCAGAGCGGGGATGATCGCCACGCCAACCCCTCAGTGCGGAGGGGACAGCCTTGGCTCCAGCCAACTGAAGGAGGATAGCATCACACTGATCTGGCATGTTTGGGGTTTCCTTCTCGGAGAGAAGTACACCACACAGCGAATAGACTCCACATCAGGGCATAGGCATGCCTCATAGAGGGTGCTCTAGGCCTGAGTGATGGTGTTAACCACCTAACGGTAGGTCACCTAAGTCCTCCGCGCTCCATCTATGGGACACACGTGATGTCCATAGAACTAGGCGCGGGTGCCAAACGGTGCCTGTCCCCAAAGAAGAAGTTTCTTCCAGGGGACATGCCAGGGAGGGGCCATCACGAGGAGAGAGCTAGAATACAGGTTTGATTGGGCCTGAGAGGCGCAATGCATAGACCTGTTCCTCGTCCTCCCTGACTTTACACAGCATCTGTGCGAGTAGGCTCACTGGAGAAATGCGTATTACGCACGCCCCGGGGCCAGCTGTGTAGCCAGTGCGCAGAACGCACCCATAACAGCTGGACAGTCGGGGGTGGAGTCTCCATTCTCCCAGGCGAACTGCCGTGAGAGCGCAGCGGCTGCACGGTTGAGCTCGGCGGGGAAAAAATGGAATGCAGCGATTGCGCCGCGTATGACTCCGGGGGAGCAGACGGCGAGCGAGCTGAGACATGCGGCGACAGCGAATATCTCCCTTGCGGTTGATATACACCATCGCCACCGTGCTGTTCGTCCTGACCAGCACGTGTTTCCCTTCTAACACCGGTAAAAAACGGTGCAGCGTGAGATACACTGCCAACAGCTCGAGGCAGTTAAGATGCCAATGCAACCAGCTTCCTACCACGGAACCACAGCTGCATGCCCGCAACACACAGCCCCCCAGCGCGAACTGGAAGCATCCGTCAAACGACGACATGCCTGGACGCTTGTTCTAGAGGCCCGCGGGCCTGTAGAACACAGGGTCCATCCAGAGGCTGAGGGCGCGGCGACACAGCGGAGTGACAGTCACCCGGTGCGCGCTCGCGTGCCATGCGCGTCTAGGGACCCGATCGTGAAGCAAATGCTGAAGTGGTCTCATATGGAGCATCCGAGCGGCGAGACCGCGGCTGCGGATGTCATATGCTCCAGGAGCCTCTGAAATAATATCAGTGGGACCACATATTCCTGTCGAACTCTCTCAGACAGGCCAGCATCAGCCCGGCGCGCTCTCGGGGGAGGCGCGCCGTCATGGTGATCGAGTCCAGCTCCAACCCGAGAAAAGAGTTGCTCTGCACGGGGGCGAGGCTGCTCTTTTCTCGGTTGACCTGAAACCCCAATTGGTCGAAGTGCCAAAACACCCTGTCTCTGTGCGTAATCAATTAATCCCGCGAGCGCGCTGAAATCAGCCAGTCGCTTGAGATAATTGAGTATGCGAATGCCCGCAAGCCGAAGCTGGGGCACCCTCCGCGAGCTTGGTGAAAACCCGCGGAGACAGAGAGAGCCAAAAGGGGAGGACTTGTACCGCCAGACTCGACTTCAGACGCAAACCGCAGGAAACTGACAGTGGCGTGGAAGTATGGAGACATGAAAGTACGCGTCCTTCAGGTCTAATGCTGCAGACCAATCCCGAGGACGAACGCTCCGGAGGGTGCGCTTCTGCGTAAGCATTCTGAACGGCAGCTTGTGAAGCCAGCGGTTCAAAACGCGCAGAACGAGGATTGGCCGTAGCCCACCGCTCTTTTTGGGTACGATGAAGTGCGGGCTGTAAACCCGCTCTCCATCCCGGCTGCAGGGACCAGTTCGATTGCATCCTTCGCCAGGAGGACAGCAATCTCCTCTCGCAAGACAGGGGCGGACGCAGGGCTGACCCTAGTGAAATACACACCCGTGAACTTGGGAGGCCGTTTCGCGAACTGAATCGCGTAGCCGAGTCTGATCGCGCGGATGAGCCATTGCGATGGGCTGGCCCGCGCTAACCAGGCAGGCAGAGCCCTCGCAAGTGGCTTCGTCCGCACGATCGCTGACGTACCAGCGGTGGGGCAGCGCGGAGTGGGTGGGCTCAACCGGGAAGCACTGGGGTCCCACAGGAGAGCAGGAGACAAGAGCTTCACTCTTGTCTCGCACCCGTACTCCGGAGGTGGGGCTGGGAGGGGGAGAGAAAAGAGACCGTTCTCTCTCGCTCCGTGAGCCACTGGCGAAGTGCACCGATCCTGCGAGCTGGAAAGCATAGCGTCCCAGACTGGCAGTGTTCGGGCTGTCACATCCGGGGAAGGGAAAAAATGCTCTTTCTCTGAGGTTTTGATAGCGTTTTTTAACGCTGTTTAGAAGAAGAGCCCCGCCCTCCAGCGGGGAAAGAGCAAATTTCCTCCTCTCCAGATGGCCCGTCTCAGGGACGCTTCGCGGTTCGTTTACCGAACTTAGCGGCGCCCTGGGGCGGGGAGCGCTGGTTGCCTGCGAGATACTCGGCGCAGCCGCTTGGCCAGAGGCGCAGGCGGGGGCGACCGAGCAAAGCCGCAGGCGGGCGCTCTCGGCGTGAAGCAGTGGATGTGGATGGCTCGGCGGGGAGGAGCGGTTTTACAATCCCGCCGAGAGATGGTATTACCCATCGCCTCCGACTGCTCGCTCACCGGCGTGAATTCCTGGGCGAATTCACTGACGGTGTCGCCGAACAGGCCAGCCTGGGATATGGGTGAGCTAAGAAAGCGAACTTTGTCAGCATCACGCAGATCACCAGGTTTAGCCCGTGGTGGCGTTCCTGGGCCACTAATGTGACCATCGTCCTTCCCTGGGGCACACACAGCCGACTTCAGTCGATTGCTGTGCGGAGCTCATGCTCAGTCCTGGGTCGGAACCATCCCCGCGCAGCTGGGCCAGCGCCTGCGCTAGGGAGCGCTGGTAGGTGGCCGTAGCATGCATGGTGAGGGCGGAGGCGCACGCAGCGCACTGCGTGGGCTTCCTGTGCACATCCAGGAAGAAGGGGACGTGGAGGCTTAGAAGGTCTTGCCTTCTTTATCTCCTCCACATCACACCCCTCTAGTCGGTCCGTCCGCGGGGCTGGGGGATAAACCATCTCCAGACCCACGGCCGAAACAGCCTGGGAAGCACGGCTGCAAAGTCTGCTTCTGGATTCGACGCCACGCCCATCATCCCGGAGGAAAAGAGCAGGTTCGAATCCTCATCAGACAATGACAACCAACCCTCCAAGGATGGTGAGGATGAAAGCGCACGCAGATCGGGCAGAAAAAAGTGCCCTCCAAGACTGCGTGAGCTTACTGCGCACTTTCCGGGAAGAAGGGGACGGAAGGCTTAGAAGGTCTTGCCTTCTTATATCCTCCACATAACACCCATCTAGTCGGTCCGGCCGCGGGGCTGGGGGATAAACCATCACCAGACCCACGGCTGAAACAGCCCGGGAAAGCACGGCCATCATGTCTGCTTTTTAGATGCCAACACCGTGCTCTCCACCCCGGAGGGAGGGAGCGAGCGGGTTCGCATCCTCATCAGACAATGACAGCCCATCCTCCGATGCAGCGATGGACATCTGATCCTCGGTGTCATCAAGTGAGAGGGCGACCACCCGAGGATGGAGCGCTTCTCTCACCTGAAGCTTGGATGGAGCGCGTGGAGGAGCGAGAGGTCCGCGAGCCCGAGGGCGGCGGATTTACTCCCACTGAAACCCTCAGATCTGCCCGAGTGCCAACCGCAGTGCGGGGGACAACTGGGGTGGGTCGCTCTTTTGCAAGAGCGAGCCGCGATCTTAACTGCGCAGCAGACATGACATCACAATGATGGCATGCACTGCCCGCGAGCACCGCATCAACATGCTGGACCCCCAGACATGAAACGCAGTGCTCGTGCCCATCATCCGGGGACAGGAAACCACCGCAACCAGAAACGCACGGTCGGAGCGACGTCTTGAAAAAGACGCGCTGCACAACCGTGTTGCTCTTTTAGGAAACTTGCTTCCTATATACATACCGCTCTTGGAGGACCGGACCCAAAGGACGCCAGGCAAGGGAGAACAACCCAGCTCGACCATCTGCCACTGCGTATACGCGCTCTGGACCGGGAGAAGCTGCTTCTCGATCTCCCTCTGTAGACACAGGTTGGAGATACCCTCATAGACTCTCTCAGAAGCTCGTGAAAGGCTCTGAAAGCGAAAAGGATGTCGTTGCTGAGCACATGCTAGCCTTTTATGCCAGGCTGATTGTCATTCAAGACAGCTGTGCACGCTGACGCCGCCAACTCATTGGCATTTCATTGGCCCGTTTTTATACTCTTTCAGATGATTGGATTCTGACGAAATCCCCATAGTGGAAGTTTTTCCACATAGCATTGAAGTTCCCCTCCCGAAGGGGAACCAGAGTTTTCTTATCTCAATATCTTCGTCTTGAAGAAATTGGGGTGTTGTGTGTACAGTAATGAGGAAAAAAATATATTTTAGCAAATGGCTGCCTCATGGGCGCCACTATAAAAGTTAGGACAATTCTAAGATTTCTAACAATTCTGAATTGAATATATTTTTTAAATCTTAAACTCTTATGAACTTATTGATCTTACTACAGTGTTATTAATTATCTTATATTTCAAAATGCCAGTAAATTGCACAGCTTGGGCCAACATATCTATATTGCCATGATCAGATGCTTTCTTTACTGCTGGTTTCTAAATGCTGTCTTTTTTGTGTGGTTATTTTGTTATTGAGAAAGATAGCAAATGTTTACTTATTCACTGCAATATTGCTTTTAGTAGCGTAAATGGTTGGTTAATACTCATACGAATGGTTAACATATATAAGGCTTACCTGCCAACACTCTCGTTTTTCCCAGGAGTCTCCCGTATTCCAGACCCATCTCCCGCCACCCTCCTGTTTTGTTATTTCTCCTGGAAAACTCCCGTAATTTCACAGCTTTTTCACAGTCCTCAGCTTTTTGGTACAGCCTGTAACACCCCCGGGTCGCCAACTTTTGTATAATATCCGATCGCAGCAGCCACTCGAAACCCGCTCCATAGTACAGTTACTGAAACCACAGTACAGTTACTAACCCGGTTCTCAACAGTGTTATACAGACACCTCACCCCTGAATGGGATCTCCCGCATTTTCAGAGACAAATGTTGGCGGGTATGATATAAGGTGTTATTTTAAGTACCTTTATATAACACTTTGAATCATGTTTAGTGAAAATTTAGCTTTTACATCACATGAATGAAAAATATACTAAAACCTAAAAGTGTTATTTAAATTATTAATGTGTTTTTCACAATATTGCTAGTTTTTCACTGCATTTTTGCAAAGTTAATGTCGCCTTGGTGAGCATAAGTAACTCCAAACTTATAAATGGTACTGTACATATTTTTTTCTTTAGGGCATTTTACCCACAACTCTTTTCTTATAATACAATGCATTCAGTTGTTCTGTTTACTGTCTTGTGTTTTTTAAGGGCTAGACGCCAAGGTTTATTTGATATGAGTATGATTGATTTGCCTGACTTTCTCCACAAAAGTTTACTATATTATTAGTTTGGTGCTGGACCTATGGGGTCTTGAATAAATAATGCTTGATGCTTCCAAGAAAACTCAGAGCTCTTTTAAATAAGTGAAGCTAGAGGGATCAGTGTTTGCCAACTTTATTTGCCTAAGGCATCTCGAAAGCTCCATCAGTAAAGCTCAAGTACCCCATCGCTAACACCATTGCAAAAAATCTTCTCTTACTTGTATTATTAGAAATAACTCAGGATATTCAATAAAGTCCATAGGTTTTGCATGTTTGTCACCATTTCTGCTCGGAATCTGGTCATCTTTATGTAGGTTGTGCATCACTATTGGGCCCTCTAATTTAGTATTTTGAAAAGTATGCATGGCTCTTAATCAATACAATGCGATGGATACTGTACTTCACAATGACAGATTCTGCATCTTAGAAGTATTGTCATCTGAACAAATAATAGACATGTTTGTCATTTTTGTTCTGACTAAATGAGAAAAACAAACATGAGATATTGCGCATTTATTCATTCATTCATTAATTTTCCTTCGGACTAGTCTATTTCAGAGGTCTCCACAGCAGAATGAACCGCCAACTATTCCAACATATGTTTTACACAGTGGATGCCCTTCCAGCCGCAACCCAGTACTGGGAAACACCCATACACACTTGTTTACGTACACACTATGGCCAGTTTAGTTTATTCAATTAACTTATAGCACATGTCTTTGAACTGTGGGGGAAACCGGAGCACCCGACAGTGCTAACCAGTGAGCCACCGTGCCGCCCTCATATTGCAGAGCTAACGGTTAATAAATTATGCAAATTATTATTTTAAACTTTAATTTAATTTATTTATGACATAATGTTTGTAAAGACGAATTGCTATAAGCTTACATTTCCTGTGAAAACCCACCAGTACTACTGAAATTAAAACATTGGTATTTTCATTTGTCTGAATTTGATTAAAGTAAGGAGCACTGGATATGCTTGTTCAGAAATTGATTTTGGATCATTTTTAACCAAATAAAAATAAATAATGTGCAGCTTATGACACCTGACCTAATTTGCCTTTCACATGTTTCTTGAGAAAGAAATCTTAAAAGAAAAAAGCGACACTTTTTATTTTTTAATTAAGTTGAACAAGGCACAAGCAAAAATGTTTCCAGGTAGCCCTACTTGAAAATCAGTGAAACCACTTTCACCTTTCTCTCATTGTCACCCTTACAGAAAAGCTACATGAGCTTCACATATTAAAATCGCTTCTGAAATGCACATGAAACTCATGTGAACACACCACAATGTAGTTTCCCTTATGAAAAAGAAGTTTACTTTAAGTTCATTTATTTAAGTATATAGAAGTAATGAAGTAATTTTAAGTACACTTCACACATTAACAGCTATGTGTTAGTAGTATCCTTGTAAGTATACTACTTGAATACCTCTTGGGACTAAATTGGCCCACTTTTAGTATATAAAAGTATGTCAATGAACAATTATAGGCCAAATATACTAAAACCTTTATTTCAGTATAAATCAAGTAGCTAAAGTACATTTCGGAGAAGTAGATAAAAAGTAAACCGAAAGTATTTTTTTTGTTTAAAAGACGTATACTAATAGTACACTTAAATAAACTTTACAATGTACAATTTAGATAATAAAATTTGAATTAATATATCTAAAAGTATGCATTCTTGTTTTTCGTTAGTTAAAAAAAAACGTATACTAATAGTACACTTGAATAAACTTCTATTTCAAGAGTTCTTAAAAAAGAACATCTCATGTGATGTAAAAGCTGATGATTGATTATAAAGCGTGTTTGGCATGCTGTCCCGGGAGAGAGCCCTGAGCTCATAAGATCCTCGAGCTCGGGGCTCCCTCTCGTTTGCAGGGCGAGAGGGGAGTTTGAGCTCAGGTAGGTCTCGAGAACTCCCCTGCTAACTCTCCTGCTATGGCTAATGACAAATTAATGATTGCTACAGAGAAATATACTGCTGATTAAGAGCTTGTCTATGGTGCTAATTCGGTTTGGTCAATTCACCTATGTCGCAAGTTTTGGAGTGTGGAAAGAAAGAACCCGGGGGAAAATCCGCACAGAAACGTCGACTGGCCTGTTAGAGACTTTGACCAGTGATGTTCTTGCTGTGAGGCAACAGTGCTAACCACTGGGCTCCCATGCCGCCCTATCAATGAAAAGAAAAGAGGAGTAGTGGTGGAAGGGGGGATTCTTCAAGTCGAAGATGACTGAGGGAAGGAACTCTGGTTATTTATAATGAGTTAGGAATCATCAGATTGGTGAATCATGCGTTAGCTAATGCGGGACCAGCAGCGGTACTTCATAAGGGTTTGGAACATTTTTATGTGTAATAAATATGTAATATTTTACATTTTTACATTTCGCATTTCATGTTTTACATGTAAAACATGAAATGTTTCATACCACACATTTCCATGCACTTTCTATAAGTGTTCTACATTTTGCACTTTCAATTTGTTTTCCATGTGTTCCAAGAGTGGTCCTTGTGTGTTTCAGGTGTATTTCACATGACCTTTTTTTTTTTTTTTTTTTACATGTGAAGCTTATGTTATTTTCAGGGCGTCATCAGTTCCCATGTGTGTTTCAGAGATGAAGAGGAGGTCATTGCCCAGTACAGTCCCAGTGTGGTAAGTTATGCATTGGGCAGCACAAAAGACAGAGAAGTCCAAGCACCTGGTGTGAAAGGAAATCACCTTCCAGACCCCCATCAAGCCTGAGCGAGACTGGAAGCAGGTAAATGTTGTGGAAAGTTTTATTATGTGACTGTATGTCCACATGAAGTAAGCTGGTCATATTGATTGGGTTAATACGTGCTGAATAATGCTCCTGTCTCAGGTCGGTCTCCAGCCTCTCATCTCACTCCAGCTGTGAGGAAGAAATCAAGGCCTTAAGACACAAGTTAAACATCACCCATATAGATGAGGTAGTGGCCCATCTCAGGTGAGCTCTTTTTTTATTAGTCAGTAAACTTTGCACACGTGAAGGGAAATTTGGGGAAACACTTAAGTGAAAGTAAACACAAATCATTTGACAAAGCTCTGTTTGGTAACACTATTGAATAATAGTCCATTAGTTCATGTTAGGTCATTTATTTACTAACATTAACTAAGTATGAATAATCTTGTAAAGCATTTATTATAAATAGTTTAACATTAATAATGCATTATTGAAATCCAAATATGTGCTTGTCAACATTAGTTATTTAACAGTGAGTTAACATGAACTAACCTTTAACTTAAATAACAATAACAAAGATGAATAAATACCATAATGTTAGAACATACATTAAGTGGTCAAATGAAGAAAATAATTTAGCTATTTATGAACATGGTATCATGGATGTTGCTTCCTCATAATTTAATTTGAAGAACTGGTTATTTGTTTTTAACTGGGACTTTAAAAAGCTTTAGTTACACTCAGATTTTATCAAGGGGAAATATATTTTACATACTTATATTTTCACATCACCATTTTTTACCAAATGATATCCTAAAAAGCTAACAATAATTGAAAAAATAATGATTTTGAAATAAATTTTAAAGGCTACCATTCAAAATATTGGGGTCAATAAAATATTTTTGAAAGAAATGTTTATGCTCAGCAAGTCTGCACTTATGTGATTAAAAATGAATTATAAACTGTAATATTGTGAAATAATATTATAGTTTAAATTAACCCTTATTGATGTGAATATTTGATTTATTTGCCATGGCAACACTGAATTTTCAGCAGCTTGATGATGAAGCCTTTATTTGTCACATACGCTTAGAAAAGGGAAGTGAAAAAAAGCCCCTCTCAGACTGTCCTTGAAGTAGGGCAGTGTGAGACCAGGGGAAAAATAGCCCCAGCAACAAGCACATAAACACATAGACATAAACATAACAGCGCAACAAGGGGATGGGAACCGGGGATGTAGAGATAGTTCGATATAGGTAACAGCCATCTGGCCCTGCCACTAAAGAGCGCTGGTCACAGACCCGCCTACCCAGGGCCAGACAGAATCTGCGAACATTTTTAACTATTTCTGCACAGAATTTTGTGGAATGATTTTGGGAGTATCATAACTAACAACTTAGTATATAAAATAAAAAAAGATACCTTTTAAACTTTTATTGAATGTTTACAATGCAAATCTAATTAGATCCACTTATTTGGTAAACAAAGCAAGTCTCTCATAAAATATACATCTACTAAAAGACAGAAATCATTATTTTACAAACTGTTTTGTAAATAAATCATATGAACTCTTTAATATTAGTCAATAATATTACTGAAATTATTTAAAAAACTGAATAAATATAATTTACACACATGTACACAAGTAAATAAAGACTTAATGATGAGCTAAAAATCTGGGTCTGTGCTCGCAAATTTTGTGTGGGCCTAGTGATACAGTAAGCATACGAAGGCTTTTATTACAGTCTTCAGGAATTATACTAATTTGATTAGTACAACATTTAAAGACGGCTTTTATTCAAAATTGAAATGTTTTGCATTGCTACATCTTAAGAATTTAATGCATGCTTACAAAATATAATTATAGATTATGCTTAAACTTTTGTTAACTGAATAAAAAGATTCACGCAAAAAGTAAACAATAATCTAAAAAGAATGTTTTTAAAATACATTGAAAATATTAGGATCAATAAAATATTTTTGAAAGAAATATTTATGCTCAACAAGGCTTTATTTGTTTTCTTAAAAATTGCATCATGTAAACTGTAATTTTGTGAACTTGTAATATATATTTTTTCTATATGCATATGTTTTGCAATTTACAGATTTTAAGGAGTCTTTATTGCAATCTTCATAAATCATATGATTCAAAGTTTATATATAACATTTATTTGAAGTATAAATATTTTATATCATTATAAATGTCTATTAATCATTTAATGCACGTGTGCTAAAGAAAAATGTAAATAAAATTTTAAAACATTAATTAGCTGTGTATATCTGACACATATCAACCATGTCTGAACAGCTACAGATGTTAACACTTCAATATGTTCCCTCTGCCACCGTGCTGGCCGCCAACACCACAGCGGCAGTAAATGCACCTACAGCTTTTGACCACTGGGTGGTGCTTAACCATAAAGTTTGTCAGCTAAAATATCAAAGCGCAATTTTCAGCTATTACCTTTTTACAATTAGTATATTCACTGTACTCTTGTGTGCTCATTTCAAGTGCTCACTTCCAAATAGAAGTTATCCAAAGTACACATAAAAGTTATTATAACCGAGTATTGCTTTAAGCATATTATGAAAATAGGAACAGCACAGTGAAATGTCAGATCTAATTCTGTGCATATAGCGAACGCAATTACTTTTTTTCTCATGCAGATAATATTGGAATCATTTGTTTACACCTGAGGCAATGTACATAGAGTAATGACTTTTTAGCCAGCGAGACTGTCCATTTGCAGTTTGATCCTGTTGCGCAGGGAAGTTAATATCGTAGAAAACACTTTCCTCAGGGTACAAATCTCCTCTCGTGGCTCCACATGTAGATGCAGACCACACATGCGCATGCTTGTGAAGACATACTGTTGATGAGCAGGGGTGTAAAAAGTGAAAGTACAGACACTGGGGGGAACTTAATTAAACTCAATTAAAAGTTCACATGGATGAAAATATACTTGGGTAAATGTAGAAATGTAATTAGGTATAAAAGGTAAAGGTATAGCAAAACTAAAACAAGAGATGAGATTTTTTTTAATATTAACATATTGAATCATTGTCTAATGCAAAGTAAAGTAAATATCATGAAGTAATTTTTCTGATAGACACACAAAGGTTTGGTTAAAGGGAGAAAACAAAAGACATACAATGGAAAAGGTCAAAACCATATTTATTGTGCATTAGATGGAAGAAAATAAAACTGCACTTTTTATTAAATTGTAAGGAATAAAAAGTATAGTTTCTGCTTCAGAAATGTGCTCAAGTAAAAGTATAAGTAGTATGTTTCAATTGTAAATGAGTACAAATTCCCACAGAATTACTCAAGTATTTTTCACCCCAGGTTGTAAGAACAGTGTTGAACTGAATCACTTTCTTCTCTTTCCACAACTGCTTTCATCTAGGATTATATTACTTACTTTTAGGATTTTAGGGAGTTTTTAACAGTCAGATGTTTAAACACTTGACTGAACTGGTTTCTCTGTATTTAAAGAGCTTTTCACCTGAATTCCGATCAATATCATACTGTGATCCTTCATTAAGGACTGAGGAGAGCTGGTTCCCAGACTAAGCCTGGTTTCTCCTAAGGGAGTTTTACGGAAGTTTTTTGTCACCAAATTGGGGTTCCTTGCAGCCCTTTTCTTGCTTAGTTGGGACTAAAATGCTTAAAACCATTTAATGTTTTAGCTGTCTTGTAGTTTTAATGAAAAGAAATCATTTTATTGGCATATTTGTCAGTCATACACAAATGCACTCAAAAATGGCATCATTTAATATTTACATACAAAATGTGATTTGATATGCATCTATTTTCCAATATTTTTTATTTAAAACAGATCATTGTGAAATGTTATTTATTAATTTTAATCAATTTATCATTATAATTTTTTCATTTCATTTATTAATCTTATATACACTCACCGGCCACTTTTTATAAGGTGCACCTGTCTAACTGATCGTTAATGCAAATTTCTAATCAGCCAATCACATGGCAACTACTCAATGCATTTAGGCATTTAGACATGGTCAAGACGATCTGCTGCAGTTCAAACTAAGCATCAGAATGGGGAATAAATTTGAATTAAGTGACTTTGAACGTGGCATGGTTGTTGGTGCCAGACGGGCTGGTCTAAGTATTTCAGAAACTGCTGATCTACTGGGATTTTCAGGCACAACCATTTTTAGAACCTACAGAGAATGGTTTGAAAAAGAGAAAATATCCAGTGAGCGGCAGTTCTGTGGGTGCAAATGCCTTGTTGATGCTAGAGTTCAGAGGAGAATGGCCAGAGTGGTTCCTTCCAGCTGATAGAAAGGCAACAGTAACTCAAATAACCACTCGTTACAACCGAGAGATGCAGAAGAGCATCTCTGAACGCACAAGACGTCAAACCTTGAGGCGGATGGGCTACAGCAGCAGAAGACCACACCGGGTGCCACTCCTGTCAACTAAGAGCTAGAAACTGAGGTTACAATTCACACAGGCTCACCAAAAATGGACAATAGAAGATTGGAAAAACATTGCCTGGTCTGATGAGTCTCGATTTTTGCTGCGATGTTCGGATGGTAGGGTCAGAATTTGGCATCAACAACATGAAAGCATGGATCCATCCTGCCTTGCATCAATGGTTCAGGCTGGTGGTGGTTGTGTAATGGTGTGGGGGATATTTTCTTGAGAAACTGTTCTACTATGATAATTGGTGATGAAAATAAATGATGTTCAATAAGATGTACTTGTGTTTACTAACTGTTTATTCAGTTAAACATGAATTTTGAACTGTAGGCCTACAAAAGCTCCAAACAGCGAGTTTTGATTACCTTAATCCGACTAAAGTCATAACTGAACTAAACATGGAATTAAGACGTGGAGTATGCATATATTAGTGGCGTTATTAAAGTAAACACCTTGATCAAACTATTACCGTCATGTAGAACTTTTCACCATATTTTCCGACAAAATCCACACATGCGGCTGTCAGTAAAGGACCACACACACACACATACACACACAGTTTTTTTCGTTCCATTTGGCATGCGTTATTAAATTCTATAAAACTCTCACCAGTCCTTACTCCTTATTTGCATCTAATACCCCAGGTTGTCACGGGGGCATGAATGAAATATTCATGAGTTTAAGTGAAACTGCTGAACTCCAGTTAAAGTCAGGCATCCTGCTGATTTGATTCAGAAGGGCACTTTTTTGTCAGACGGCTCACCGGTCAGGTATACATCCGCGCTAAAATATCAAGGTGACAGTCATCATAGCTTGCGTAGAACAAACCCAGCTCCCAACCCAACTTTGAGAACAGATTAACGGCGATTTTTTTTTTTCTTTTATCGCGCGATAAGAGTCTCGCGTTAACGCATGTCAATTAGTTATAAATTATGAGATTTAAACATTTGATAATTATTTATTTAAATCATTGTCTGATTATTACAAATAACTGAGCAGTTTTATTTGCATGTGACTGGCAAACATGCATCACTTTAGGTCTATGTTCCAATCCTACTGCCTGGAAATTCTATATTTAGTTCACTTTTTTTTCTTTTTCAAGTGCACTGTAGTACGTTATAAGGGATTTCCTCTGCTTCTCTCTCCTTTAGCCCTTCTCTTTCAGTCCAGCCATCCAGAACTCTTGTCTTCAATCTTTCACCCCCCTCGCTGGGCCCCTTTACCTCTCTCTCTCACATGCACACACGCTTCTCCACCTCTCCTCCTCTGGATCCTCCGCCAGCAAGAGGAATGCAAACAGTCAGACTCGTGCTCAGCGGGACAGAGTGCAGCTCGATCTATTGCTCCGTCAGAACAAAAGAGCTCATTGTGAGCAAATGAATCCCAGACACAGACATATGTAAGATTCCTCTGCCTTAAAAGAAAAGCAGAGTTTTTAAGTGACTACAGTAGTTATGTAACCGAGGAGAAGTAGGTCAGTTTTACTTCCCCGCTGATCTGACAAAGAGTTCATGGTGCAGAGTCTATTTTAGATTAAAAAAATAATAATTATACTTGTTTAAAGATGTGTGATTGGTATGAAGTACTGTACGTCAATAAGGTTCTTATTTCTCGAAAATTGGAAAACAACTTTAAAAGTGGGCTGTTATACTGTGTGGTTGCCATTATAAACACAATTGCGTGTGGTTTTTTGTTAGTTTGATCCTAAAAACATGGGTCCTATATTAGTCTATATCAGGGGTCACCAACCCTGTTCCTGGAGAGCTACCTTCCTGCAAAATTCAGCTCCAACCCTGATCAATCACACCTGAAGCAACACTTGATAATTACAGACAGGTGTGTTTGGTCAGGTTTGCAACTGAAATGTGCAGAAAGGTAGCTCAGAGTTAGTGACCTCTGGTCTACATTGACTTTGTTTACATGGACATAAGTAATCGAGTTATTTGCCTTAATCTGAATAAGACAATAATATAATTAAGGTGTTTATATGAGTTACTTTTTGATTTTTTTTTTCATGATCCCGGTTTACATGTTATATCACATGATTCGATTAACGTCATTGCGTCACCACGCTATCCTCATTTCCTCCGGAGTTCCATGTAATTTCGGGTGTTTCATTTTTAATTTGTCGACTTTAACAAAGGGGTCTGGATGCAGACCTGGTGCAGTGCAATATGAGCTGCATCCAATGCTTTTTAATGTGCTCACCTAACCCCAACCCTAACCCTGCCGTCACAGTGACTTCAAGAGTTCACACTTAGCTGATGATCAATAAATCGTAATTGGCATGCTGTACCAGGAAAGAGCCCTGAGCTCGTAATATCCTCGAGCCCAGTGCTCCTTCCCGTTAGAAGGGCGAGAGGGGAGTTCGAGCTCAGGTAGGTCTCGAGAACTCCCCTGCTTGTCGCCGTGTGAGAAGTGTAAACTAAGGTTGTCTTAGATGATAATTTGGTTTAGTCGATTGGCTATGGTGTATGTTTTTTGGACGGTGGGAGGAAACCGGGGGAAACCCACGCGAACACGGGGAGAACATGCAAACTATGCACAGAAACGCCAACCGGCCTGATAGGAGGTTGGACCAGCGGCGTTCTTGCTGTGAGGCAACAGTGCTAGCCACTGGGCTGCCATGTCGGCCTATCAGAAAAAGGGTGGGAAATAAGGGGGGACTTTAAGACTAAGATAACTGAAGTGAAAAGCTCTGGTTATTTATAATGTGTCAGTAATCTTCTAATAGGGCAGATTACGGAGCTAATGAGGTGCCAGCCGTGTTGATCATAAGCACGTGATCCTCTCGAAATTAGTTTATAAATAAACCGCACGTCACTCACTTCATTGAGTGCATTGTGTCTGACATTGCATCGCTGAGTGATGCAATCTCAGCTTGCATCATAAAGGCTGCATCCAGATACTATTGACTTTAACTGCAGTGTGAGCCTTTCACTTTCATTCAGGAACATTTCATGCATGCCCCCGTGACAAACTGAGGTATTGGATATTCAATAATGCGATTAAAATCTGCATACTTCAAGTCTTAATTTGATTTCTGTTGAGTTCGATTATGACCTTAATCTGATTAAATGAATCCAAAATTGCTGTTTACATGGTAGACTCTTAATCAAAGTATTGTCTTAATCATATTAAAATTGGATTACTGGTGTCCATGTAAATGTACTTATTGTTTAGTTTTTTTGTATTTTGGGGGAAAATAGTTTAATATAGATTTAAAAAAATAATTTTCTCTAAAAAGGTTGTTTTATGACATCCATAATCTTAGCCTAATCTTGCTAGAAGTTTTTTTTTTCAAAGTGTTTTATCTACAGTATTGGTGGAAAAGTGGCTAATTTGTATAAATTCATATGATTTTGTTCATACGAAAAAAAAAACTTGAAATGGAGGTGCAGCCTTAAACCCAACCATTATTAGGGAATGAGCAAATCTTGCAAAAATCTGCTAATGAAATTGTCATTTTCATACGAATTAGCCACTAAATCCAAAAGTTACAATTTTCAATAAAATTTTGAGAAAACCCCATTTTAGTTCCACCTGGCCCCTTTTTAAAATATTTTCTGAAAGACTTGCACTTTGTGACTGTTGATTCAAGCTTATGCATATGCAGGCTTTCTAAAAGAGGGCTTTGTTTGACTGACAGATCAGTCCTGACTGAAGAATCTGAAGCATTGAGAAAAGATGTGCAGGCCTTGCAGGTAAGGGCTCATTTTGACATTAATTACTGGTTTTGATTGCAACATCGATTTCAGGATTACTTTAATAACATGCTATGATTCTGGATCTGAAGAGTGGAGGAATGTACAAAACAACGCCTCTGAGCACTTCTTTTTTATATGTGAAGTACTGTTTTTTTTTTGTGGTTTCTACAGTCTTTTAAGTTAGATCAGGTTTCAAAAAAATTTTTATATAGGTAAATAAGCATCGTAAAAGGTCAGTTCATTATTATGGTACAGTATATTATGGCTCGTTTCCACTGAGTGGTACAGTACGGTACAGATCGGTATGGGTCACCTTTATCAGGCTTGCGTTTCCACTGCCAAAAAGGTACCAATGGTGGGCGTAGTGTGCGACAGAAAGTTTCAGTCAACATCATTCTCGCTCGAGGAAATGTCAAAGTAAAGCTGTACGGGTCGTTCACATATCATATGAGAGGCACTTCTCACAAAACAGAGGCTTTATACACATAAATACTTGTGTATAAATGTTCATGACTAACCTTTCTATGAACATGATTTAATTATAACTGCAGATCAATGATCAAATTAGCCCACTGTAACGTCTGAAATTATAAATTACAATTAATGTTATAAATGCAACATATGTGAACACATACAGCCCCTTACAGTCTCCGATATGTTACCAATTACAGAAAAACTACACACAGCATACATTTAGTCCTTATTTGGCTTCAAAAACACGCAACATATAGCTCACAGTCAGTGCAAACCTCTCATCTCTATCTTTAATCTTCACCAGCACATGTAACCTCTTGTTAGAAAGTAATTCTGTCATTCCGAGTTCATAGCCCAAAAGGTGATGATAATAGTTAAACATGGCAGTTTGTTCATGTTTTATGTTGCTGAAAGAATCAATTGCTCCTTTGGTTTTTCTGGCTTCTCCTTTGTTTTTTCACGCTTCACTCTCACATTTATTAATTTCTGAAAGGATCGGATGTCAGAAGCACTTCAATAATCACATGTACGTTATTATCATCAGCTCAAGAAGTTCATCATTTCAAATATAGAAAGCGATGGCAAGCTCTCTGGAGAAAGTGAAACCGCTTGCACTTTTAGAAGCCCTCGTAAAACAAAAACAGGAGACGGCAAATTTTGTTCTACTTGGCTTTGTGGCTGTTCATCAAGATGACTTCAAGGTTTGTTTGAGCTCAGGTCGACCATGGCTCGTTATTATATGTATATATTATTACGGTGTAATGTCTCGGCTGTGTTTTAAAAATGGTGGTTTCTTTGTTTTCATTCTTCTGGCTTGTTGCAGAAGCGAGTGACGTATCTCTGTAAACCAATAGCATTCAGCTGTGCATCTAGCTCCGCCTTTTGGTGTGCTAGGTACCCTTTGCAAAGGGTACCCAAAAAGTGGTACGGTACGGTTTGCTTTTAGGTACCTTTTGACAGTGGAAACGGCCATAAAACGGTACCGAACTGAATCGTACCACTCAGTGGAAACGAGCCATTAGTGTTTCAACTTTGGAGCTGCTTTTCCATTCTTTTTTGGCTGCACTTTAAACTAGAGCAAATTTATACAGTAAATAAATCTAGAATAGTTTCTGCTTTTGTGAATGAGATTGCTGCCCTTTTATAAAATTTATTTCTTTAGATATTTTGTTTTATTTCAACTCAGTTTCACTACTGTTTAATAGTTAATTGTTCATAAAAATAGCAACACTAACTAGGATGCTTCTAAGATGTTGCTAAGGTGCTTGAGGTATTTTCTATGTGGTATTTGGGGTTACTGGCCTCTAGATTTGACTGATATCTGTCGTTCAGTGTTTTTTCTCTCTCTCCTTTCAACATATCCAGCTCAAAAAGTCTCATAATTTCTCAGCCTCTTTTTTTTTTTTTTTTTTTTTTTTTGATGTATCAGTCATTTACCTTTAGATTTTAATATTAAGGTGTTAATTCAGTTCCCTCAGCCTAAGTGTGGAAATAATAATAAGTATGGTTTAATAACAATATGTTTTGGTACACAGTACCACTATTTAATAAAATGTACTCTGCATTCACTTGCTTATATAACTGCACATCAACATGAATAGTAATGTGGTGTAAAATATGCTGCTGGGAAATGTATAGTCATGCATAAACAACCATCATATGAGCATATATTTTTATAATGGATCACAGAGCATTTTTATATTGTACAGTATATGCATAAAATCATGCTGAACGTATTCTGTGAGCTCTAGCCTCTGCAGCCAAACACAGTGTCAGACTGATCTCCTCAGACATATACTGTATATGCCAAGCAAACAAACAACAACAATAACAAAAACACATATTTAACACACTTTTTAAAGTACACTGTCTAGATAGATACATATAGTTGACATCCTTCACAAGTCTAGTCCTACTGTGCGATCTCCTTGTGCTAAACGTAATAGTGTACATATATTAAGCATCCAGTACAGTATGTTCTGACTGGATGTGATTATGTCAGTGTAATTACATCAAACAAATTACCTGGAAGTCACTGGAAGCTTGTCACATGGAACTGGGCTGCTTAAATCGACAGGCACATTATTGGCAGTGCCAAAGAAGGGCATAATGTTCTTGTAGACCGGTATATGCTGTCATGTAGCATTACATCTGATGGTAAAGTGATTAAACAGTTCCTCTGGCATAGGTTGTTTATTCTAATTAGATTATCGGACTATTGAGAGAAGTCAGTTTAATCTGAGTAGTGTTAATCAGGATTTTAGTGTTTAATATAAACACATTTGATTTAGATTAGTGGGGCTGATATCCATTAGAGGTCTCACAGCAAAGGCCACATGATGGTTTAAAATGATTTTAAATAATGTAAAATAATCACAGTAAACAGTAAAACAAAATCAGAAACATGGAAACTGACATTATTTTTCTGATTTCAATTATGTTAAACCAAGAAGCAATATTAAAAGAAATATAATCATATGCTATTAATCATGTTAGGACTCAAAATCTCAATTAATTGAACATTTTAACTCAATTAATGATACAATTATTTTTTTCCCTCACGGACAAGTTTTGTACAGTAAATACACTGACATATTACAAGTTAGAGATTTTTGAATGAAGGATGCATTACTTGACCTTAAAATAATTGAAGGAAACACACACTATCTATAATTATTTACTGTACTGAAGATCAACGTTGAACAACTGAAATGAAAACACATTGCCTAAAACCAACAGTCACTTTTTTTGTATAAAAAAAAGTGGAAATAAATCACCGGCGTATATTTAAGTGCGCAATAAGTTTTGTGCATGAACAGAGGAAATCGGCATGCGAGCAAAGAGATTCACACACTGGCATTACACGAATGCGCTCAAACTTGTGTTACTGCGCTCACGAGATTTGTCATTGAAATAACACCATAGAGATCGGATCTGGCTGCAAAGTGCTGAACATTTTTCAGTTCAGGGGGTCATGTGACACGTGACTCGGTAGAAAAAGCAATAAAAAAATTGACCTGGAAAAATTTGATCGATTATAAGTTCTGAATGTTGATTTTGTTCTGAATGTTTGATTTTTAATTTTGAGCCTGTGTTGAATTTCATTATATATGTATACAGTGCTCAACATGTATGAGTACTGAAGCCAAATCTAGAGTTAATCTGACAAAATAGCTTACTATAACAGTCCAAAAATTATGTCCAAATGTATACGTTGGGGAAAATATTAAATAAAAAAAAAAAAGAGGAAAAATAATTTTGTAGAAATGTTGTAGTTTGTACTTATTTTTGCAATATATTACATAAATTTAAATGCATTATCTTTCCATTTCTAAAGATTTTAGGTGACTAAAATATTACTTTAACAAATATGTGTTTAGTAAATAAATATGTGTGGTGTTCAAATGCACCAAAATATATTATCTATATTCACTAGGGGTGTGACGAGATGCTCACTCCATGAGACGAAACGAGACACAAGATTGGTTTCACGAGAACGAGACGAGATAAGCTTTTTATACTACTTTTTGGATCCTCAATGATATATATAAATGGAAAATAGTCTTTAATCAACTGAAAAAAGGCAAAACAATTTAAGTTTTTTTAATCAACTTGTAATGAATGTTAGTTTACTTCAATTTTAATTAATTATGCCATAAATGACATGCAAACACTACAAAATATTTCGCTATAAATTCTACTGACTGGACACACTCTGAGCAACATTTGAACTCCGGCAGTATGCTCGGGCATTCTGTTTGAATGGAGAAATATCAAATTCTCCAAAACTGTTTGCCATGCTTACAATTACATTACATATTTGAAACCACCAATAAAATTAAACAACAACTGTCTCAGAAGTTTCATTTCTGAATGTCTAAATCAAACAAAATCTGCATAGTTTCAGGTTGCCCAAGCTAATGCGCACTCGAATAGGAGATCACGACAACAACCTCGTTTATGGCCGTTCCACACAATATGATCCTCTGGATAATACTTCATCTGATCGTGCTGCTCTTCTGAAGTAATCCACTACTTGGTCTTGATGGCAAATCTCCTCCTGAAATGACAGGGACTCTTTGTTTACAAGTTTGTGGGGCATTTGAGTAGTTGCTATCTTGTGATGTGTGTTTGACAGGACTGACTGTACGTCACGTTCATTTCAAACAATTTACAAAACCAAAAAAGAAGCAAGTGAGATTCAAGTGTGTTTGTTGACCACCAAACTGTCGTAAAAGCACACGTCTGCTCCAAGCTTTTCCCCTGGAGAAACATCAGTTGATGATTGGCTCCTGTACTAGTAGGTGGGGCTTCATTCGCCATGTTGACCGTTACACTTTTCCCCTTTCAAAACTATTCAAGTGACATGTCTTGTGTATTCTAGAGTCTCTGGCAACACTGAGGCAGCCGAGGTTGCCAGGTGTGTGCAAAGCACTCGATTTTCGGTTCAAATCCAATCCTGCCTCTTGGGTGCTAAATTCACCCTCGCGGTCCATCATAACATCACAACTCATCTCATCTCATTTTCATCCACTTTTCTGGGGCCTGGTCACAAGCAGCAGTCTTAGGAGAGAACCCCAGACTTCCCTCTCCCCAGAAACTTCCTCCAGCTCCTCCGGGATCCCAAGGCGTTCCCAAGCCAGCTGAGAGACATAGTCCCTCCAGCATGTCCTGGGTCTTCCCCGAGGCCTCCTCCCGGTGGGACATGCCTGGAACACTTCCCTAGGTAGGCATCCAGGAGGCATCCGAAACAGATGCCCAAGCCACCTCAGCTGACTTCTCTCAATGTGTAGGAGCGACAGCTCTACTCCAAGCTCCTCCTGGGTGACAGAGCTCCTCACCCTATCCATAAGGGTGCTCCCTGCCACCCTGCGAAGGGAACTCATTTCAGCTGCTAGTATCCGAGATCTTGTGCTTTCGGTCATGACCCAAAACTCATGACCATAGGTGAGAGTAGGAACGTAGATTGACCGGTAAATCGAGCGTTTTGCCTTTCGTCTCAGCTCCTTTACCACAACGGACTGATACATCGACCGCATTACTGCTGCCACTGCACCGATCTCCCTGTCAATCTCACATTCCATCCTTTCCTCACTCGTGAACAAAACACATCACAACTCACACAACAAATTTTCACCTCAAGGAGAAATCTCGTCACGATTTTGTCTCATGAGATCTCGTAGCTCAAGATCCCGTCACACCCCTAATATTCACCGAGAAATAGATACAAATATTCATTTTCAAAATGCGGTGTACTCATTTATGCTGAGCACTGTATAGAAAAGTTTAAAAATAACCAGCTTAATCTTTTTCAATAGAAGTAGTACCTCATGAACAAATATGTTCACCCACAGACAGAATTTTCTGAATACTGTCTTGGATAATGAATGAGAAAGGTTGCGATGGCAGACTTGGGTTTGGTGAGTGTGCAGAGAGTGTGTTAGAGGTGTCCCGCCTCTCTCTGCTCTTAGACTTCACTGACCGACCTCATAACTGTGGCTTTGGGATGTGTTTTCCAGCTGTCTTCTGGCATTACAGCCGCTGCCCACAGACCGCAGCCTCCCGTACGCTGGCAGTGAGGGTGCTGGCTTTGTTTTTATTTTAGTGTATAATGCATGCGCTGGCCAGTGAGAGGGACTCTAGTCTACATGATTTAACAATGACTCAGAGCAAATAAGCCGAGGCAGCAGGCAGATTGCTGTAATAATAGCATTCTGCTGCCATATAACATGTGGACTAATGGAGATCCATGGATTTGCAGTGAAAGCGTGTGGTTTGGAGTCCAGTTTTATGAGCTGAAGTCTCGGTGGAGCAGTGCTGTATAATCATTTAGGTCAGTGCGAGCGTCAGAAACACTGCTTCAAAAACACTAAACCATACTATTAGATTGATTTCATACATTGCACATACCTTGGGTTACACTTTAAAATAATGGTCCAGTTAATGCTAGTTAATGCATTTACTAACTCAAACAGACTTTTTTTTTTTATTTGGTTTATTTCAAACAGATTATCATACACTTAAACAGTTCTTGGCAGCAAGGTGGCGCAGTGGGTAGCACAATCGCCTCACAGCAAGAGGGTTGCTAGTTATTAGTCTCTGTGTAGGCTACAAGCTCGGAGCTTTAAACTAGCGCACAGTTGGCTGTAAAACTATACAAAGACACAAATGATTTTGTAGCCTCTGCTTGGTCTGTGTCCGAGTCGTACATGTACAGCTGAATGCTGGTCCTCTCACTCATGTTGCTTCTCTCTGTCTGCCTGTCTGTAGCCATACACAAAGCGGGGGAGCTCTTGGCTCCTCTCCCTTGTTAAGTTGGGCGGGAAGTCGAAACTAATTTTCATGTGAAGCAACACGCCCCTAAAACTACGAGCTGTGTACACGCCCCCAAAATGACACTTTTTAACACATCATAATAAAAAAAATCTGAATTGTGTTTTGAACTGAACCTAAACTGGCACACTCAGAAGAAGCGTAATATTAACATGAAATCTTAAAAAAGGGGTAAAATAGGTGCCCTTTAACATAGCGGATATCCATACAGCAGTGGATATTAACGTGTATCCTGTCACATTTGCCATGCAAAAACAGTGCAATGTTAAACGCGCACGCTGTGTGTGTCTGTTGTGTGTGTGTGTGTGTGTGTGCATGAACTTTGTGAAGACATTGTGTGTCACTCATCGTTGCAGAAAGGCTTGAATTAACTTCACAACAAATACATCAAATAATCATTGGGTAAGTTCTTACTGTAGTATTTCTCTCAAACGTTCCGTGAGATCTGCATCCTTCATGTCTGTCACTGTGCTGTTTATCTGACGCAGCCGAAGCAGAGAATGAGGTACACTCTGACAGGCATGTGGGAACGGTGGGCAGGGAGAACTAGCACTTCTCTGATTACATTGCAGAAGGACTAAACTCTTTATACTTTAGAAAATACTACAGTTGTTGAGTCACATATAGTATCTTTAGGAGTCAGAAATGTAATTGGTTTAAAAACATTTTTATAAGGATAGCACCTGTTTGAAGATGTTTTTTTGATCATTTCTGTAGTGATTACATTTGACAGAACTCTACAGAACTTATTTCTCATTAATAACCTGTATAAATTATGTGAGCTGTTTTGTCATCACTAAGACATTAGTATACTCTGATTAATGCAATGAAGAAATTCAAATACTAGTTCTAAAGTGGATATCAAAAAGGGCTGCATGATATTGTAAAAAATCTGATATTGCGAGATTTAATTTTTCTGCAATAAATATTTAGATATTTATACAGTTTTTATGGGAGTCAAACAGCCTTCAGGTACAGAAATTTAATATTCACAATGCAAAAAATGCTTTTCTTAATTTGCTTTGTCTCATTTCTAGTCCAACTATTTAAAAATTCTTAGATCAATTAAAAATATTCAGAAGAAATGTAAAAAAAAATTAACATTTTTCTTAAAACAAGCAAAATGATCTGACAAGGGGTACGCAAAATAATCTTATTTTCCACTTTAAAATGTAGATATTTGGACTAGAAACAAGGCAAAAATTCTACGCAAGAACAACCTTTGTTGGTATAAATAATTAAATACAAGTCATTCCTCAATCAAAAGTGCTTTAAAGGCTCTGTGGCTCATTCTTTTATTCACCTACTTGTGCTGTTGAACTGTTTCATAAACACAATATGACGTGGAGATTTGTGATATGGTTGTATATCAGCACAGCTGTGATTACCTATAGTAAGAGCATATATATTCTGTATATATTTAATGGTGTAAGTAAGTTGACAACTGTGGATTAATTTGTTTTGTTTTCACAGGAAAGCCTTGAGGCTGAGCGAGTCAGTGCTCAGACAGAGCCTGTGTGCCCTGAACCCACATTAGCAGGTACATGAAGTTAATCCTGACAAATGGCATTGGTTTCGTTGCATTTTTTTGGAGCAGCCCTTTACATCTTTCTTCATAAACATTGCATCATAATGCCCATTTTATTTGAAATCTTTTCTCCAAATGTGATACTTTTTGAATTGTGTATTACCACCATCTAGTGGTTCACCACTGAATTCTTATCCATTCCCGTTCCACAGCTCAATAAAGAATGATCAAGGTTACAATCCTCAGTCTTTTCAGAGCAGAATTTATTTATTTTGTTCTTGATTTTTTTCAGGGTCATTATGAAAAGGTTTATGCTGGAGCAAAACTACCTTTAATTGATTCCTTATTTGTCTTTCAGAGCTCAAAGAAGAACGGAGACTCATTCAGAGGGATCTGAATGTTCAGGGTTCAATAAGCTGCTCCTACAAATCAAACAATCTGAGTACCAGAAACCCACAAAAACACATAAGGTCAGAACACATTCCTAGAACAAGACTTTATTTCTGACTTAAAAATGTCAGAAAATTATTATTCGAACATATTTGGTCCATATTTGTTTTTTTTTTTTCTTTTTTTTTTTTTCTGAAAAATAAATATGTGTATCTTCTATCTATGTTTAATATCTGTAATATATATATATATATATATATATATATATATATATATATATATACATAATATATATATATTTAAAGAGACACTTATGAACTTTTCACAGCCATGTTGGGGAAAAAAAAAGTCGTTTTAGACACATTTGTATTCATTTATTTTTAAATATATATTTAGGGATTCACATGAAATGTTTCTTTTTTAAATATTTCTCAAATGATGTTTAACAGAGCAAGGATATTTTCACAGTATGTCTGATAATATTTTTTCTAATAGAGAAAGTCTTATTTGTTTTTATCTCGGCTAGAATAAAAGCAGTTTTTATTTTTTTTAATCAACATTTTAAGGTCAAAATTAATCGCCCCTTTAAGCTATTTATTTATTTATTTATTTTTTTGATAGTCTACAGAACAAACCGTCATTATGCAATAACTTGCCTAATTACCCTAACCTGCCTACCTAATTAACCCTTTAAATGTCACTTTAAGCTGAATACTAGTGTCTTGAAAAATATCTAGCAAAATATTATTTACTGTCATCCTGGCAAAGATAAAATAAATTAGTTATTAGAGATAAGTTATTAAAACTATTATGTAAAGAAATGTGTTGAAAAACATCTTCTCTCCTTTAAACATAAATTAGGGAAAAAATAAACAGGGGGGGGGGGGGGGGGGGGGGGGGGCTAATAATTCAGGAGGGCTAATAATTCTGACTTCTAACTGTATTTATTTAAATCAATTTTTAAGTGTATGCAAACAAACTGAACAGATTGTTAGTAAATAAAAGAATAACAAAAGTATTTACATTTCAAGATATATTTTCACATACGATTCTAAAGTGTTACACAAACTTTGCACTCACATATAGTTGATAAAAAGTTATTTTTGTATAAGTAGCAAATAAATCATAAATAATGTGTTTACTTTTCTAAAATGCAGTCATGTATTATTGGGGTTTATACAGGGTTTCTGCAGGTGTCATCAAGTCAAATTTAAGACTTTTTTTAAGACCCTTATAGATGAAATTTCATATTTCCACATTGCACTAAGGATTTTTTGTAATGGCCAGTGTTTTTTTTTCCCCTTGCCCCATTAAAATTTGAATTCTGTTATTTCTTAGCCACATATTTTAAAGAATTTAAAAACTATAAAAAGTAAATTAATATACAACATACAGCTATCTATAAATACATGGAGATTTTAAACAAATGTTAATGTAAGGAAGATAATTAAACCATATTGGTTGTTTAGCGTAAATAAATTTTACTTTTGTTAAATGTTTTTTTTTTTTTTAGACGGATTGTTAGTTGTACCGATTGAGTAGCTTTACATGGACAAATTAACATTAAAACCTGTTTAAAATTATTTATAAGACCTACACACCATATTTTAGTGAATTTAAGATTTTTTTTTAAGGCCTGACATTTTGTTTTTGAAGTTTTAAGACATTTTAAGACCCCGTGGATACCCTGTAAATAATAATTATCTTCATGCTATAAATAATCATCACCATCAATTCGTGCTATTAACAACTGTCTTAATACATGCCTATTATTAAGGTAACTGTTAATTAGCACATCGAAAAAAAATATTCTGAATTTTTTAAGGTAAGTGGTTGCAAACAATTTATGTGGGGTGAACTTAAACAAACTAATGAAATTTAGTAATGTTCAACATAATTTGTTTGTTTAAATTCAGGCCAAATAAATTGTTTGAAACCACTTATTTTAGATACTATATAAAGCATGATCTTATTCTGCATCCCTAATCCTACCCAAAACCTAAACCCAATTTCTACCGAACGATTAATAAACTATAAATAAGCTTATTAAGCTAGTAGTGTTAATAGTTTATATCAAGTAAACTATTTTTTATATCCTTTTTTTAGGGGAGCACTTGAACTAGCTCTTTCTACAGATGACTCAGAAACCGCAAAACCATCAAACTCAGCACCTTCTCGTTTGAAACCATGTCCACCCAGAGACACGAACCACACGAGGAGCAATCGAGCACTAACGATCTCCTCAGACGCCGACTCCACTGTCTCTGTGTCTGCTCTGGAGCATGAAGACAACATGTACAAACACAGAGGACATTCGCTGAGAGCTTCAGCCTTCAGACTCGTTCCAGCAGCCTCCGTCAAACACTTCCTCCAGCAGATGGAGGAGACAGGAAACGACGACTCAGAACATCTCCATCCCACACCTCCAGCAGTGCAGAGAACAGCCGACAGAGGGCGCAAGGTATCTCGACAGATAGGTTTCTCTCAGCCGGACGGCTTGCTCACTTCTCATTGACCAAGAACACATCGTCAGCTGGACGTTACAACTCAATTCAGTCTTTAAACTTCGGGGGAAAAAATCAGGTAAAAACACACACCATGAGATAAAAGACCAAAAGCAGAAGCTGATCTTTAAAATAAACTTTATTTACCATTTCAAATTGAACAGTTTAAGATATACAGCTGACAAGACTAAGACAAATTCAATGCAGTTTGGCCCTAAAGTTGAAAAGACGTGGTTAGATATGTTGGATCAAGTACTGAGCTCATGTCATTGTGCTTGTCGTTCTACTTCACCATGAGCACAGAAGTATACACACGCTCACACACGCACACACACAGACATACTACTGTAAAGATATCGCTTGCTTTATATAGGGGGTATGGGAGAGAATGGAATTTATTTTTTGCTGTTGTGCATTATTTTCTGTTGCTTTCAAACACGTGTGTCTTTAAAGTGCCGTGACAACATGAAAATACATGACATTTATTTGAATAAACATTTCAGTGTAACCAAAATAATTCACAGTTTCAGTCCAGATGTGCTGATTCGGTAGTTGTTTAAGGTCTGTTCAAACCAATTACAATAACTATAACAATGATAAAAAAAGATTTGATTATTTTTTTTTAGCTGATGAATAATAAAAACACTGACAGCCAATCAGATTTAATCTATTAACATCATAGTTCTTATTTTAATGATGTGAACGGACCTTTATGCTTGACACAGCCTCAAAATAGTGCACAATGGATATTGCCATCTAGAGCTATTTATGTGCGTATTTTCCACCAAATTCTAGTATTTTATTTATTTGTTCACAACCCCACATTGTCATCTTAAGGTTTATGATTTAAAATCAAATTTACAATTTAATTGTTGCCAAATTAAGCAACAGTTTGATATCGGCTACATTTATTAAATAGTTAAAGAGCCAAACCGAATTAGATACAAAATCCATTTTTAAAAAATAAAGTGTTTGGTTCTATTTAAAATAATTTGTTATACTCGTTATAATTCAATAATTTGATGAGATCAAAGTATCGTTTTCAAGTTATTAAAAGGGTCATATTATGTTATTTAAAATGTACAATGTTTATTTTGCTAGCACACAATGTTATTCTTTAGGTCAATGGTCTCAAACTCAATTCCTGGAGGGCCGCAGCTCTGCATAGTTTAGCTCCATCCACCTCCAACTCACATCTACTAATAGTCTAGGAGTTTTGAACGCCTTGATTAGTTGGATCAGCTGTGTTTGATTAGGGTTGGAGCAAAACTGTGCAGAGCTGCGGCCCTTCAGGAATCCAGTTTGAGACCTATGCTTTAGGTGAACGATTAATCAGTGCAAGCTAATCAACTGATTTTGTTTGTTTTGGTAATCTTCAAAATATGACCATTTGCTTTCATGTTTGGAGTGGTGGTCCTTCTCTGTCCACTACTAAATGTTTACCTACTAAATATTGCTTCAAGTTGGAAGTACATGAACATACTGAAATAAAAGTCCTGGCAACTGCCGATTCATGCAGACTTTAACATTTTAAGTCGTCGTGGTCAACTCCTCTCTGCGTCTTAAGTCCGCCGACATACATGGCGAGCTAACTGAACAAACTGGAAACAGCAGAAAAGCCGTTCATACAGAGGTAAACGGTCAGCTGGTCAGCGTGAAATGAACGGCATCATACCGCCCCGTTGCATTCGTTTTAAAAACGAAATGCAGCCATATGTACTTCTGGCTACATAATTCGCAATCTCCAGAAACGTATATAGGGCTACGTTTTCAGAATGAGCCTATGTTGTTTTAAGTTTTGTTTCTAAATCTCTGAACAGTATGACTCCCGTTCGTCTTAGTGAGTCTTTACTGATTTGAAGTTGAATCCAATGTTTGTGTTAGACCATATTTGACCTAATTTGGGTTTAAGTAACCTGGCATTTCTTAGAGTGTACAAGCCTACCAGATCCCTTCACTGCTCCAATCAGGATCTTTCCCCAAGTCGAAATTTAAATGTAGGTTAGATCGTGCTTTCTGTAATGCGCCCAGGCTTTGTAACACCTTACCACCATCAATAAGACAAGCACCTTCCATCAATATTTCTAAGTCTAGATTAAAGACTTTTTTTTGTTCTCAGAGGCATTCGCCTGTAGGAGGAGGAGTGAGGGTTTCATGTTTGTTGTTGTCCGTTGCCTTTCTAGTTTACTTGCTGGAAATCACTTTGATCAACGAAGGTTGTTAAAAACTGTGCTAGACAAATTCATTTGTCTTTATCGTTGTTTTCAAATTGTGCTTACAGAAGGCTGGCTGTCAGACAAATGTGAGAATTAAACTGTATCAGTATATTATAGTGCATCTGTGAAAGTGTCCCTTGGACATGAAAATATCAGCTTGGGAATGACGAGCAGGAATTGTCAAGTTCTGGATGTCTATTAATGGAGAAACACTGCAATTTGGGTGTTCAGAAACAGTGCGTACTGATATACTGTTATGAACCCAGTGGACACTTCGATGTCAAAACTACATCAAAACAAAACGTGTTAAAATTTCAAATAAATGTAATGTCAGTTCACTAGCTTGATGTCAAACTGACATCTAACATTGCGTCAAAAATCTTACAGATGTCAAGTTGATGTTGTTTTGAAATCAAGGTGATTTACATGCATTATAGAGATACAACATCCAGTGTAAATTTGTCATTTAGAAGTGAAGCTTTAAGTTACTTGGCGGTCAAAACATGCTTGCTTCAGAGAAGTTGAGATATATTAATAATGATAAATTAAAGATTTGGGATAGATATTAGAACACCTTAAAGCACTGGAAGAAATGCAAGCATAACCAGTGACCCCTGTCAATAACAGTAATTAAAGATTAAGTGTAATTGATATTCACTATTCATAATCTATAATGTTTTTAATAATGTGCCCAAACTATTATTTGACAATATAACTATAGTCAGGATAATTCATTTTTCTGGTAATATAAGAGCAATGGTACTTTATAATCACTTTTATTTCTGCATTACCTGACCAGCTAAAGTATATTTTGCTTTAATGTGCATTTGTCCTTCTGTGTTCTGTTGTTCTGTCATAGGTAAGTGTTAAGTTGGTGGTCAAAAGGCCATCAATGTATGGATGTCAAATAAATATAAAGGTTTTGACACCAAATCGATTAGTACACTGTAAAACCCAACAGTTAACTTTATCAAATCAAATGAGTGTAGTCAACTCAAAATTTACTGAAAGTTAATTCTACTTATTTGAAAAGAGTTTTGAACTCAGTGCTGAAGGTGATGAGTAAATTAAATACCTCATTACTTCAACTTAAATGGAGTAAGTTCACAGTACTCACATAGATTAGTTTTTTAACTCAAAGTTTGTAGCAATCGGTTTCCTCAAACGGTTTGAGCTGCCTTAACTTATTGGGTTTTACAGTACTCAGTTGGTTTGAGTTCTCTTCATTTATTGGGTTTTGCTCAGATTGCTTCGTTTACTCAAATGGATTAAGTTCACAGTACTCATTAGGATTAGTTTTTGAACTTAAAAGGTTTGTTGCAATCGGTTTCCTCAAATGGTTTGAGTTACCTTAACTTTTTGGATTTTATGAAGATTTTTGTCTGACATTAATGTCAATTTGATATGCTAAAGTGCCTGCTGGAAACTCTAAAGTGGATTCTGTTCTTTGTAACTTTGCAGATGTTTTTCCAAGCTAAAGTTAACTGAAAAACCATAATATGACCCTTTTAATTTAGTTTTATTAATTTCAGGGGCATTTTATAAATAAAAGATCGGCTTATGTGTTCAAACATTCTCCCCATGTGCTTTGTCAGTTGTGCTGAATAACATGAAACTGGATCACGGCTGACTAAAATCCACAGAAACGTTCTTAAAGGGTTTTGCAGTGCTATAAATGCACGCGTTTACAATAAAGAGATGAAGATTGTTGGCTTTAGACTTCGGCCTTCCTCATCAGCAAACAATTTACCCAGACAATCCAGTAAAAAGCATTCCTGTGTTTTCAAGTTTCAGTCCAAAGCCTTTGTTTGGCAATGCATTTGAGATCAGCTGGCTTGAGGAGGTTTAAAGGGAAGAACAAAACAAAAAAACTGTAGTGTCACTGAACATTGCTAAATGATTACAACTGGTGATAAAATACAGTTTTAGTACTATAAAAATAAAAAGGAACAATTCTCTTACAAAGGTAGATTCTGCTTGTTAAATGGCAAAACGGATCATTACATACCGATTAAAATTACATGACATCAATCGTGACTACTAGGTTTGATTCAGCAGTTGAACGTTCACTACACAGAACACTCTGTACACATGACATTAGCTACGTTACAATAAGAAATCAAGTAAAAACAACTAAAAATAAACCCCGCTAGAGCAACCCACCCTGATAAAAACAGAAAACACACACACACACGCACACGAATAACACATCAGTTGAGTTTTTGTCTCTTTTTTTACATTACTGTACAGTGGAGAAAGAGAGAGCGAGAGATAAAACGGGATAGAGAGAGAGAGCAAGAGTTGGGGAGCAGTGCAAGAATGGCACTGATGCATAACATATGTCTACTATTACAAAGAGTTTGTATGTCAAGGTCTGTTCACATCGCAGTTCCTAAAAACAGACACACGGTCTTCATGCCACGTTCAAGGTCTGAGGACCACATATCGAACAAATGAGAGAGGGCTTCAATCTTGTGCATTCATTTTTGTGACAGCGATTAATCATACTTTTGCTAGCTACGGTGAACCAGCAAATAAAAGTGCTGTTAGTCTCTCTGCTGCTCTAATCTACTGCGCCTAACAGAGGAAAAGCTAGTGTTTGTGAGCTTGAACTATGACCTCTGAACCTCTATCTACTCCCCTGAGTGTCCGATATCTCCGGTTAGGCAGCAGGGTTACTTTTATTATCGTTGGGTCTCTCTTTTTTTTTTTTTTTTTTTTTTTGTCTTGTTATTTATTTATTTATTTTTTGCTACTTTCTAAAGTTAGATTGTGTTTTGTATATTTTTGGATAAAATCTTGAAAATATATATATACATATATCATACCTTCATGCAGAGATTAATAAAGTGTACATAAAACAATGACTATTATGCCATCAGGCATTTTGAATACTGACTATCTGTGACCTGCTCCAGCATTTTGAGTCGTTAAACACATCTTGATTTTTATGCAATAAACAACTATTTAAAAAAAAAAAACATTTCAAAATGTCGGGATTTTTTTCTAAGCATACTTTTAATAAGACATAAATAATCTGTTCATTAAAATGTATACTACAGGGCTGATGCAGGCGATTCGAATGTTATCACTCGATCGAATAGGCGTTTTCAGTGGTTATCAGCTGATAGAAATGGGCCAGTAGGGGCCTTCTGTGCCTACTAGTAGGCTCAGAAGGCTGTTATCATCCATCCACATGGTTAATCAGCTATAGATCACATACGGCTGGGGCCGGAAGTTAATGAGAATTATTTATATTATTCATAAAATTTCCCATTGATTGTATTTTATTAACGTCTACCCCAACCCTAAACCAAACTGCCACAGTAATGTAAACACAGATCTGGAGTCTTCTCTATTAGTATAGCTGATTAACCATGTGAATGGATGATAACAGCCTTCTGAGCCTACTAGTTGGTGCAATAGGCCCCTACTGACCCATATCTATCAGCTGATAGCCACTGATAATGTCCATTCAATCGAGTGATAATATCCGAAGCGGATGAATGCTTGATTCTGATTAATCTGCGTTCAGACTGCAGGATTTTCGAAGTAGTCGTGTCACAGATGTTTTCACACTGCATGACTATCTGGGGTTGCATTCTGTTGCTGCTGTGTTTACACTGCAGGATGGATCGGCGACAGGGGGTTTCACACTGCATGACTTTACAATAGGAGAATCGCCGACAACTTTGTCTTGGTCTGCAAACTACGTCTCACAACCACACACACGCGAGAAGTGACATTGAAACAATGTTAGGTCACATAGTATATCTTTTGTTATTATCTAATGAGAAAGAAGATTTTAGTGTAGAAAATGTACTTTTTTGCTGACCTGGGTTTTAAAGGGAATTAGCAATTTCTCTTAAACTATATTTCTTTTTCGACCCGGTTGTGGTATTGCTCAGATGACACATCAAACAGACACGGTTGCTCCTGCCAAATTTCTACTAGTTTTTCCTCCATTTCTTGGGCCCAAATAGACCAAAAAGACTCTTTTGACTTCTCCCCTAACCTTCCGCTGGCCTGCAGATACCCACATTGCTGCTCTCTCATTGGCCTCAATCACTGATGTTATTTTCAATCAGAACACATTTCACACGGCATGATTTGAATCGCCGACAGCTCCAGATATTTAGCATGCCAAATATTTCATGGCCATGCCAAATAACTCATCTGCGATTCTCTCAGATCGCCTCTTTGATAGTTCACACTGTGTGATTGTTACTCACATGAATGAGCACTGATTTGCTTGTCACTTCAGGCAATTGTCGGCGATTTCCCAAACTTGTTGGCGAGTCAAAATCGTGCAGTCTGAACTCGGCATAAGGTGTGCAATTATTTCAGCTCGATCTCACGAGGAAACTATTTTACATATTGTCCGAAAATTCATACAAATTCAAATGTCATTTGTATAAAAACTAGGGGTGGTACAAAATATCGATTTATCATAATATTTCCGGCCGCTATACATTATCGATACTCTGGCACCAAGTATCGATATGTACAAAAGATTTGTTAATTGATCAGTCTTATACTGACTGCGGCCATTTACCGAGTCAGAAGTTTTGATTCCTGGATTGCATCTTTGTATGGTAGCAAAAGCAAGATGACTGGTGATTTGTTAGATGTCTATTAAATTTTTACAACCCGAATATGGCCTTGTTTTAGCCATACCATCTACTTTTAGACGTCTATTAGGCATTTAGTAAAGAAAAAACTATTCTTGCTGTGCAATTTTGTGGGGGAAAAACAAATTTGATCTGTCTCTTTACTGGTTTTAGTTTTGTTTTTAAACAAAAATCATTTGTTGAAGTGATCTGAAACTACAATGCGGTCAAAACCTGCCTGAAACTAATTCATCTGTGTGTTTCCTCACAAATATCTGCACACATATATGGTGAACACTGATTCACCAATAAGAATCAAGCGTTCAACAGCCCTGTAGTGAGAGTCACATTAAAGAGAGTCACAATATTTGTTTGAGCTTCATAATACAATGAAGCTAATTTGAAAGTTGAAAATGTAGATTTTTTTGCTCGTATGTATCCCGTTCAGACTCAAAATAACAGAGCATGTCATATGTATTGCATTTCTCCTGCACAAGGCAGGAGCGTAATAACTACTTTGACTATATACAGCGATTTACTGTTTAATTACAAGTCTCTACATGGTGCATCAGCATATTAGCAGCTACGTTGCCAGACTTCCCTGTTAAAAGATGTCAGGCAACTTCCCAGACAATTCACAGTGTAACCAGGACTCTATATCCATGTATATGTGCCACTGCAACCGTTATGCATCGTAAGTAGGGGCCCTATTGAAACATCACTGGAATGATATGATATGCGGCATCTAGCCATACCAAAAATATGACCGAACTCTCGATACCAGTATGTCCCTTCCTTATTGGCTATAAAACCAAAACAAAACACACCTGATATGCTGTGGTTTCAGCTGTAACAATCAGACAGTTTAACATTGCCAACTCTGTTACTCACAAAAGCTAACCAGCTGATGATTTTGACCGATGCTACGTTTTCCTCCAGTCCTTCTGCACGCAAACTTATCCATAGTTCAGTGTTCAATCACGCGACCGCTTGGCTCAGCACAGCCAGATGCCTTTAAATGACACACACACACCAGTTCAAGTCTCGTAACGCACGTAGACGACAAAAAAATGTACACACAAACACAAACAAACCAACTAAAATCATCAGAATACAAAGGTCTGTGCACATGTTTTTGGTAACATGCCTCTTTTTCTGCGAAGAGCAGGGTTAGTGTGCATACTACAGTACTGCGTCTAATGAAAACTAGCTGCTTTAGTTATCGCACACATGCTCCCCTCGGCTCCGGATTGCCAGGAAGACTAGACAGATTTGGCATTTCACGTGGAAGTTCCTACATGAAAACCCCTCGCCTTCGTGTCTAACGCTCAACATCAGCAATAACTCATCTCAAGGTGGTGGAAAAACGATTCGCATATATAAAAGCAAATTGTGTGTAACCCTGAGAATGGGCTTGAGAAGTTATATGCCTCGGTCCAGATACCTCAGTCAGTAAGAGCTCAAGACCAAATATCCTTTGTTGTTTTTGCAGATGTGCCCTCACTTCAAGGGAAATAAGAGATGATATACTGTTGGCCTGTTGTTTTTTGTGTGTGTATCAGCCGGAGCATTCACTCCAACATGTATGAGTAGTCTAGTCAATGGACAGTAGACATCTTCTGAGTTAATATGGTGCATTCAAATCATACACTGTCATCATATGCCAATGACAACTCATATTGGCTTGTGAATGAAATGAGGACGATGAGAACATAAACAGAAATGGAAACTGAAAATAAGACTCCCCTTAACAGTGCCATTGCAACATTGCCACAAAGAATATTTGGTCTTCAGCTTTTAAACCTGACCAGCACTGCCGCCACTACACGCACACACACACTCACTCACTCTCACACACAAGCCAAATCTCACTGTAGCTCCTGCTGCCGCTACAGTCACATCTCCAGACTACTCAACACATAGTGAAAATATTGTACAATGCGCTATATACACACTGCGTGTATGTAAACACCTGCTGGATATGAACATGTCTTTTGTTTCTTTAAAAACAAACAAACGGCTGTATTAAATTATGTGAAGAACAACAAAAAAAAAGAAATAGGTTTTGAATGGCAACCGATTTCTCTAGAGGTTAGATTTCATAAAGCCCTTACAATATGTAAAGGTCTCCTGTCCCGCAGTGTGGGAATGGGAACCGTCCTGGGGAGGGTGGGCAGGGGTCCTCTATGCGCTGGGTGTGGGGTTCAATGTCGAGCCGTTGCTTCCTGGGATGGTCAGACCAATCTCGTCCTTTTTCTCTGTCTCTTTCTCCTTCTCCGTGAGTTTGTCTTTGCCCTCGTCCTTCAGATCTTCTTTGAGAGGAGACACCTCTACAGACTCAGGGCCTGCCGTGGCGTATCGACCCTTGCGGTGCTCCTGGAGAGCCGGGCCCCAGTCCGGGTCAGGCTTCACAGAGTTCTTCAAACGCTGCAAAACGGTTAAAGTTGGTTGAGTTTTGGTTGGAAAAGTTGCTGTGGCTTTAAAATAAGGGCGCATTACAAGACATATATCAAATCCAAAGCGACTTACAAATTAGGTCAAGACAAGTCTAAGGCCCCGATTATACTAATATGTTTTAGTTTTAAAATGGCGTTTTAAAACGAAAATGATCCACATCCACACTGACGTTTCACCTAGCATTTCTGAAAAAATCTCCGTTCACACTACACCACTAAAAAACGCACATCACGTGACCACACACTCACTCTGGCATGCGCTGCAGAGTATGTGGATGTCTGAACTCCAGACAGGCAGTGAGTGCTTTGAGCACACCTCCCCAGATGAGAGCAGCACAGGTTGGACAGTTTATCAAGGATCTCATTGTAGTTGTTAAACGTGATATTTAATTCATATTGCCTTTATCTAATGACTCTTTGGTCTTTTGAATCTATTACTTGTTCTCAGGTAACGTGGTTCTGCTCATTTGACGGATTGATTGCCTTTATTTTCTAATAATGTATAAACTTATTGTACATTACACTTTTATAATGGCCATTACTGATTATTAAAACTGATATTCAGCAAAGGAGACAGGGTGTTTCCTATTTTTCACTGAAAATGAAAGGAGTCAGTTACTGTATGTTATAGGCTCCGTATTGTTATAAATATGCATACAGTGAAGATGACGGTCATATAAATATGTAGCTACATGATGCCTCAACATTTTTGCTGTCTGTTAAGTTAATGTCAGAATGAGAATAGACAGCTTCTCATATCATGTTTTCATTTTATTGTTAAGATAGTGAAACAACGTAGCCAGGGTGATGTGAATGAGGTTGTACTGTTCCCTTTAAAGATTTAACTCCTCTGGAGTTTGTGTTCCATTTTAAACCTGCGAAGTCTGAACTTAGATGGAATGTGAGACCGAACTTTGTGCACTTAATATTGAGGAAAAAGCTCCAATCAGATAGACGAATGTCTGCAACCATGCCATCGTTTTCAGATGTCTCCGTTTTCTCCCATCTGCACTAACATGGAGCAGCAGCATTTTCAAATTAAAATGGCCTCCTCAGCGTTTTCAAAATGCTCGGTTTTCAGGGCTTGAAAACTCCAGGGTAGTGTGGACGGAAGGCGTAACCGTAGCAGAACTTATGCGTTTTAAAACTAAAACATATTAGTGTAAACGGGGAGTTAGTTTCGGAGGTTTTTCCTCCAGAAACATAAATAGTTTATAAGAAAGTGTCTGGTGCATATAGAGAGGAAAAATGGTTTCCAACAGGTGGTTTGTCCAGTCCACTCACCTCTCTTTTTTTTATTATTATTTTGTTATGTTATTTTACGCCTGTTTCACAGCACATACAGTACTGTATGGAGAACAGAAGCAGCGCACAGGCGCAGCGGATCTGTGGCTGTTGCACAGATCAATCTAACTCTGTCTATTCTACCTAGTTACCTATCTGTCTATATATATATACACACTTTTATTTTTATTTTACTTTTTATCTGCACTGAGGCCTGCGGCAACTTTCTCCCATGCTGTTTCTTTAACCTGCAAATCTTTATTTTACAAATTATATGGATCCTAAAGAACTGTATGCTTCTCAAGCAAGTGTCATTTATGTTTTTAAGGTGCACTCAGTCAGAGGGCAATCGCCTGTGATATCATATCATTTTGTTTTTGATTGTCAGCATGATGCAGGCCTATAGCTATAATAATATTTATACAATATAGTTATAATGATATTTATACAAGATCAAACTAGTGTGCAACTTAAAGTTGCAGTAGGTGATCTGCCAAAATGCTAACCGCTTAGCATAATATCTTTGAAACAGTCCCACTCCTGTCGTCCAAAGCCACGCCTCCTAATATCATGAACGCGCACATTAAAGATGACAGAGACCCACTAGATCATGTCATTCGCCAGTTAGAAAACGTTATAGTACTTTATAATACTACAATTCTGAATTCAGTTGTGTAGCGAGCAAAACTTGTCAGAATGTGCAATATGTGAATATGTGTAATAACACGCTCTTTGTCCTAAAGCAACTAACTTACTGTATGCTTAGTGCTTGGCCGGCGGCGTGCAGGAATTACACATTACTAAACCATACTTACATGCTGTTTCAGACCGAATATTCAGAGTAGCATGGTAAACAATATATAGATAAAGTTAACTAACTTATGCCTTACCCAGAATATAAAAATACATATACTGTAAATACATTTAGATCATTTACTTTAATCATTGCTATTGTAATGTGAAGAGACTTTTAACCAGCACAACAACGAATGTTTCTGAAGACAATCACCTACTGCACCTTTAGGCAAAACTAATACTAAAATTGTTTTAATTTAGTTTTGTAGTTTGAGCCCAAATAAACATTTGTTGCATTTTTTAATCATTTAAGTTCCTCTGATTGACTATATAAAAATCAGTGGATACCATCGATGCATTTATTGGGTAAAATTGCTACTTTTTACTGTCATTCAATGTGTTTTTGACATAGACCCACGCGCGTGCGGTGTGAAACAGGCGTTATACAGATGTGATGTTAGTCCATTAAGTGACAAACTGTATACATTTTTTTTTTTTATTAATCTTCAATAGATTTATGACTTGACTGCTTCACTTATGGTTTAAATATGGTTTAAACTTTTGTATACTTCTTTTTTTCTGTTGAAGACAAAAGAAGATATTTCGAAGAATGTTGGAAATCTCTACTCAATGACTCCCATGATGTTTTCTTTTTCTACTATGGATGCAATTGGCAAATTGTAGTACCTGGTAACCATTGTTGGAACCATTGTTCAAAATATCTCTTTTTTGTTAAACAAAATAAAGAAACTCAAATAAATTTTGAATAAGTGTAAGGGGCGAGTACTTTCACTAATGGGTGAACTATGCCTTTAAGATACAGCACTTAAAGCAGAACACATCTTACCTCTAAAAAGGTGGATCCTTCAGACATGGCAATCTTGTACAGAGCATATATAGGTATACAGATAACAGAAGACAAAGCCATGGCAAACCCTATGACCAATGACCAACCGGGGTAGACGTAGTCATTGTAGGTAATAGGCTTGTACTGTATCACTGTAAATATCAGAATGAACTGTGGGGAGAAAAAAAACAACCAAAAAGAAGGATTAGTTTGAAGAATGTAGAAAGAAATATATAATGATAGATAAAAACAGACTGTCTCTCACAGTAATAATGAAAGGAGACACATATCTCCAGCAGATCCTGAAGAAGATGGGAGGAGGGAAGCCCAGCATCATCTCCACATCTTTAAAGTAGTTCTTGTGACCTGAAAGGAAAACAATTGTGAAAATGAGCACCTCAGTTCTAAAGTGGCTTATGTAGAGCATGTAGAAAGTGCCTTAGAGGACTCACCATAGACATACATTATACAGATGCACATAATGCAAGAGATGACGACCAGAGAGAAACTGGCGGCGTAGTTGTCCATGAGCAGCAACCAGTAAATTCCTGCCTACATCACAAACAGGACAGACAACAACTCATGTCAGTCTATGGATAAAGGATGTGTGTGTGCGTACCTTGGATTTCAAAATTTCAAATGTCCTCACAATTATAGCAATACGGTAAATTACGGTAAACTATGGAGCAAGATCAGTCTCAAAAATACTACATTTACAAAATAAAACTCATACATGCCGTACAATTCACATGTACAAAATCCAATTTGTAAACACAATTTGTGATTTCACAAGTAATATCATAAACATTTTCACCAAATGAACTGAATTTGTGTATTTTTGAATCGTGTTTGAAATTTACAAATGGGATTTGTGTACTTTTGAATTTTGTTTTAAATGTACGAATTGGATTTGTGTATTTATAAATCGTGTTTTGCATTTACGAATTGGATTTGTGTATTTTTGAATCATGCTTTGAATTTAGGAATTGGATTTGCGCAATTTTGAATTGTGTTCTTATTTTACTTATTGGATTAGTACATTTATAAATCGTGTTTTGCATTTACGAATTGGATTTGTGTATTTTTGAATCATGCTTTGAATTTAGGAATTGGATTTGCGCAATTTTGAATTGTGTTCTTATTTTACTTATTGGATTAGTACATTTATAAATCGTGTTTTGCATTTTCGAATTGGATTTGCGTACTTTTAAATAGTGTTTTAAATTTACGAATTAAATTTGTGTATTTATAAATCATATTTTGAATTTACGAATTGGATTTGTGTACTTTTGAATCATGCTTTGAATTTAGGAATTGGATTTGCGCAATTTTGAATCATGTTTTGAATTTACGAATTGGATTAGCATACTTTTAAATGGTGTTTTAAATTTATGGATTAGATTTGTGTATTTTTAAATTGTGTTTTGAATTTACAATTTGGATTTGTGTACTTTTTAATTTTGCTTTGAATTTATGAATTGGATTAGTGTACTTTTGAATCGTGTTTATCCGCTGCATAAAACATGTGACACCTGATTAATAAAGGGACTAGGCCGAAAAGAAAATGAATGGACAAATGAATGAATCGTGTTTTGAATTTACGAATTGGATGAGTGTACTTTTGAATCGTGTTTATCCGCTGCCTAAAACGCGCTGGATAAGTTAGCTGTTCATTCCACTGTGGTGACCCGATTTATAAAGGGACTAAGCCGAAAAGAAAATAAATGAATGAATGAATGAATGAATGAATGAATGAATGAATGAATGGTGTTTTGAATTGAATTTGCGTACTTTTGAATTGTGTTTAGAATTTACAAATTGGTTTTGCGTACTTTTAAATCGTGTCTAGAATTTATTAATTGGATTAGTGTACTTTTGAATCGTGTTTATCCGCTGCATAAAACATGTGCTGGATAAGTTGGCTGTTCATTCCACTGTGGCGACCCCTGATTAATAAAGGGACTAAGCCAATAAGAAAATGAATGAATGAATAAATGAATGAATCGTGTTTTGAATTTACGTATAGGATTTACGTACTTCTGAATGGTGTTTTAAATTAACAAATTGGATTTGTGCATTTATAAATTTTGTTTTGCATTTACGAATTGGATTTTGTAAATGTAACTTGGGTTGTGGATGTATGAACTTTATTTTATAAATGTATTATTTTTGTGACTGATCTGGCTCCATAGTAAACCTTGTGGGGGCATTTTTTGTCTCATAAATCACACAGTGTGTGTGTGTTCATGCGTGTGTGTGTGTGTGTGTGTGTGTGTGTGTGTGTGTGTGTGTATGTGCTCACCTGTGTAGTGAGTGGCACTCCAAGAAGGAAACCTATTATAGCAACTCCCAGTGTGACATAAGTCTTATTTTTGATAATCCAGTCAGTTCCAATCTCATCTACTACAGCCGTCACCAGAGTCTCCAACAGGCAGAACTACAGCAACATGAAAAACATCAGAAACTACAGTATATGAAATTTTATATGAATTATTAGTAAACAATACCTTTTCTTAAAGAAATGCCACACATATTGTGAATATTTTGCTTTATTCTATAAACTTCTGATAAAACTTCTACCAACTTGAAATTAAAAATTGTAATTTAGAGGCTTTAAAGCACCCAAAATGATTTTTTAAGATAACACAATTCAATTCAATTCATGTTTATTTCTATAGCACTTATCCAATGTAGATTGTGTCAAAGCAGCTTAACATAGAAGTTGTTGGTAAATTGAAACCAATGTTTTAACTTCAGAACACTACAAAACTCATATTTGGTGTAATAATCATGGTTTTCAAAACAAATTAAAACACTGTTATTTTAACTAAGTGTAATTAAAAATAAATAAATAAATAAATAAAATTCAAATAAATAAAAATTCCTCTATATGACATTTTTTTATTTGACATAGATATATTGTATAATAGAAGTTTATATTGCAATTTTATATTGCTACTTATTTTCAGTATTAGAAATGTTTAAAGACTGCAAACTTTTAAGTCAGTGTAATTGCAGAAACTTTAGTAATGAGATATGAGGAAGAGTTACAGAACAAAATGAATACCTGAGTGCCCAAACCCAATAGGATGAGCATGAAGAAGAAGAGCAGGGACCAGAGTGGTGAGATGGGCAGCAGTGTCAGGGCCTCTGGGTAGGCCACAAATGCCAGCCCTGGACCATGATCAGCCACTTCTGACACGTCCACCCCCAAATGATGAGCCATGAATCCCAGGATTGAGAAAATAACAAAGCCAGCGTACACACTGGTGCCACAGTTGGTTACACTGATGATGATACTGTCCCTGTTTGAAAACAGACAAACATTTCCATTCAAGCTTCAGTCAAATCAAACAAGTAACGGGATAGTCCACCAAAAAATTGCTTCCATAGTATTTTTTTTCTTACTATAGATCAATTTATTTATCAATTTCACACATTCTTCAAAAATCGTATTCAAACTCATAAAGGTTTGTAACTGAATAAATGCTCAGTAAATATGTTGTTTCCTTGGTAAACTATCAGTTTGAAATCTTTCATGAGTTAAAGTGCATTCATCAGTATCATCCACATGGGGGCGCTGCAGAGTAAAGCAAATTAAAGGTATTGTGAGTCACCAAACATTTACAATAGCTGCAAAGCTCTTGCTCAGTACTCAGAAAAGAATAAACTCAGATGGATGATGTGTTTATTACCTGAAACAGTTATTGTGGAACTTGTTATATGATGCCATGGTGATAAGGCCACCCCAGGCACAGCCCAATGAATAGAAAATCTGAGAGGCAGCGTCCCCCCATACCTACACAGCACAAAATATGTCATTATGCCTATTAGAATCAGTGGTCACTTGGTAAAGGTGCAAATGTGAACTGTACCGACCTTTGCGTCTAGAATTTTCTGCCACTGTGGGGTCAAGTAGTATTTAATACCACTGATAGCTCCGTCCAGAGTGATTCCTCTGATGAAGAGAATCGTCAGCACCACATAAGGGAAGGTCGCCGTGAAATACACCACCTGATAAAAGACGTAATTAGGTATTTATTAATAATTTGAATGAGTTAACATTTTTTGTTTTTCATTAAGTTTTAGTTATTCTGATATGTACATTTGTCCTTTTTATATTTCTATTTAGCTTTATTTGTAGTTTTAGTAATTTCAAAGTCATTGTGAAATAAAATTTTGCTAGCGTTCATTGTTATTCTTTAGGTGAACACTTAATCCGTGCAAGTTAATCCACTGAAAAAAAAGATGTTTTGGTAATCTTCAATCAAAGTCTGTCCATTTGCTTCTGCATTTGGAGGGGTGGTCCTTCTCTGTAAATATTCTTAACCACGCCCCTCTTACCTTTAGTTTGCTATAAGTGAATGATGCACAAAAGAAAGCCCCACCCCCTTACTTAATATTCAGTTTTAGTTGGAAGTACATCAACAAGCAGAAGTCTCAGCAACTTCCAGTTCAGGTGGACTTTTTAATTTGTTAGTTCTAATTTGAATTAACTTCAGTTTTTTTTTAGTTCAAGGTTTTAATTTTTATACAACAACTATTTGTGCGTGTGTGCATTTATTTATTTTATTTTATTTTTTTAACATTAGGAAAGCAAAGCATACACAAAGAGTGGACATATTTGGATATATTTGCCTCATTCTCTAAAGGTTACAAAAGTCCCAAAGCTTTACATAAAATGAGGGATATTCCTAAAACATCCTCTTTTGGTTAGCACTGCTGTTCAGTGACTTCAGTGACCTTCCATTTTGGTTATTTTACAGTATGTTGACACACAAATGTCACAAAGGATATTTGGAACGTTAATATAATGTTCTCATATGGTCCTCTGTTGGTCATATAATAACATTTCTGATAAGGCAAACAATGTTTAGTATTTTTTAAAAAAGCGCTGTGGTGTGGTGCTTCACATCTAGTGTAAGATGGGCTTTAATAAGCAGCAGCCAGCCATTTGTTCACAGCCGTCAGAATGCAAAATGCAGGATTTACAGATTATATTTTTACAGGATTTTTACAGATTTACAGCGGCTAACCTTGAAACGCCTCTCGTGCAATATGCTCGGGCATTCTGTTTGAATGGGGAAACATCAAATTCTCCAAAATTGCTTGGCAAGCTTATGATTAAATGTCATATTAGGAATCAACAATAAAATGAAACAACAACTGTCTCTTTAGTTTCATTTCTAAACATTCGAATCACACAAAATGTGCATAATTCACGTCTGGTGTGAGCTTCGCCCCAGAGAATCATCATTCTATAGTGATCGATGATTGGCTCCTGTACTAGAAGGCGGTGCTTCATTCGCCATATTTACCATTACACTTTTCCCCATTCAAAACTATACGAGTAATATATCTTGTGTATTCTATAGTTGTATATTCTATGGTATAAGTGCATATTTATGCAACATGTCATATCTCTCTGCTCTCACTGTCATTTTTCTTGAGTGAAAGGATGCCAATAAATTTCCCTGTTGATATTAATTCCTGCCTGTGTTTCCGTATATGTTAAAGTCCCAAAATACAACTCTTAAATATATATATGTCTGTCCCCTTTGTTGAGTATGATTATAATTTTGTCTATATTTCATCCACAACACAACTCACGAGCAAAATAGGTTACTCTGGTGGTTTATATTAGATAACTCACTCAGTCCATTTAGCTAAAATAAACCTCTCCAATATGGAGCCAGAACAATCACAAAAATAATACATTTATAAAATAAAATGTTTACATCCACAAGACAATTCACATTTATAAAATCCAATTGGTAAATTCAAAACACGATTCAAAAGTACACAAATCCAAGTCCTAAATTCAAAACACAATTTATAAATACACAAATCCAATTCATAAATTTAAAACACGATTCAAAAGTACGCAAATCCAATTCCTAAATTTAAAACATGATTCAAAAATACGCAAATCCAATTCGTAAATTCAAAACACAATTTAAAAATACGTAAATTCATTTAGAAAATTTCAAAATAAGATTCAAAAACACGCAAATTCCAATTTGTAAATTTAAAACACGATTCATGAATATACAAATCCAATTTGTAAATTTAAAACACGATTCATGAATATAAAAATCCAATTAGTAAATTTTAAACACGATTTATGAATACACGAATCCAATTCGTAAATTTAAAACATGATTCAAAAGTATGCAAATCCAATGCGTACATTCAAAACACAATTCCAAAGTACATAAATCCAATTTGGAAATTCAAAACACGATTCAAAAATACGCAAATTCAATTTGGAAATCCAAAATACAATTCAAAAATAATAATATAAAATAAAATTAATTCGGAGAAAATATTTATTATTTTTAATTGTCAATTGGATTTGAATAAATTGGATTTTGTAATTGTGAATTGTGCTGTGCATGTATGAGTTTGATTTTGTAAATGTATTCTTTTTGAGACTGATCTGGCTCCATACTCCAACACCTCAGTTTAAAAGATATAAGGCATCAACTTTATAAGTATATAACTATATAAGCCAAACATTTTTTTTAACAAATGAAATATGATTATTGTGCGTGTGTTTATTTCAGCATACACCATGCTGTGGGTATGTGTGTGTATGCATGCACTGTAAAAAACTGCAATTTTGTTTGCAAGTAATACTGTAAAATTTACAAGTGTGCTGTAAATTAACAATTTCAATCGTGGTTTAATTTTAGTAGTTTTTGTAGTGTCAGTAATTATTAGTAATTATTATTTCTAGTGTGGTTGTAGATTTTACAGTAGTACTGGCAGCCAAAACTGCCAGTAATACTGTGAATTTGACAGCAATTTTTACAGCGAGTGTATGCACATGAGCATGTGTGAGCAATGCATGTGTGTGAGTGTGAGTCTGTTTTTTCCACAACCATGCAATTTCGACTCTTAACTTGTTTTCCAGATAATACAGTAACTTGAGAATATTTGTATATAAAAACAATGACCTGCAATGACCTTGGCTATCCTGGCGCCATGTTTTACTCACCTTGCCTGATGACTTGACTCCCCGAATAAGACAGAGGAACACGACAAACCATGACACAGCCAGACAGCCCAGGATAGGCAGACGTACCTCACCAAAATTCCCAATGCCGTCAGAGATATTTAGCACATAGTTTCTGACAGAACAAAACACAGTGAAAGAGGCATGTGAGAAACTGCAGGATGTGAGATAAAGCAGAACCGTTCCCTCATCAATTTTATCACACTAATCTAAATCTATTTTTGTCAGTCCTTGACTTCAGGTTTAAGCATTGAGTGAAAACAAAATCTAAACAATCCATTTCGAAACCAACCTCCGTCACAATGAAGGAGATTACAGAATGCAAGAACAAGAGTGTCTTTCATAAAACGAGGACAACAATCATTTCTAAAGATGTTAAACGGTCCACACGCGACTCTGACCACTGGCAGCATAGTGAAGCATTCATTACACACACCACATGCGATCGCAGTCTTGGAAAAACAAAACACTCTGTGCCTTTCTGTGCCATTGTCTTGTTATGTCAGCCTACATAGCGTTCAAACATTATTCAACAAACACATCTGTCAAGTCCAATACAAGCGCCAAACATGTATTAATTACTAGCTTTCAATTAGAAACCTGTCATGAATATTCAATGCTGATGAGCAATAGATTGACTGATTAATTATACTGATATTCAGCTTGCTAGGTCTTTTATCCCCCCCCAGAATTTATGTATAAAGGTCAAAGACAACACGTCCCATTTTGGTTTGACATTGTTATATATGATATTTTAGTGGGTGTCTTTTGTAAAGTATGATTGTTGTTTTTTTAATGGAGGAGAAAATTGAAGCTGTAATAAATCTCTTTATTATTTTAGTCTCTGAAAATCTTTTTAATCTTTCAAAACACAAAATATGGTAACGTTTTTATTATAATTTATTATTTAAAATGTATGAAGACTTGAACACCCTCTCTGCTATGTTTTCATTTCAACATTTAAAAAAATAAAGTGAAATGCAAGACTTATAACTTTGTTTTCATAAAATAAAAAATACTTATTGTTATTATTTATTATACCATTTCATTTTTGTTTCTTAAAATATTCCTTTTTAAAAAGTGCTTCACACTGCTTATTATTATTTGAGATACATTTGTCCGATCATGTTGTTCAATCAGCATGCAGAACATGCAGGAAAAATAAATGAATAGAGAGAATAAATATTGGTAACACTTTATTTTGAAGGTCCGTTTGAGTATTAGTAGACTGTATGCATATATCTGCTGATGCTGCTCCTTTAACAGACATTTAACTGACTATAAGAAACTTTGCAAGTACATGTCAAATTACACTAACCCTAACCCAACAGTCTACTTATAATCTAATGAGAATTAGTTGCAATGTAACTTAAATTCAACAAACGGACCATCAAAATAAAGTGTGACCTAAATATTATATAATATTAACGTATACCTCTGGCGGTTCATTCCGCTGTGGCGACCACAGATTAATAAAGGGATTAAGCCGAAAAGAAAATGAATGAATGAATGAAGGTATACCTCCAGTACTCTTCACTAGGACTGGTCCTCTTGGTGCGGTTGACTATCTCAGTCACCCCGGACACAACAGCAGACATGTTGGCGAAGGTGGCATTGGCACGAGGAGTGCTCACCACCCCGCTGCAGTCAAGGGTGTTCCAGGGGTTGTTACAGTACGTCCAGGGCAGCAGATTTGTCATGGACATGAAGAAGTAATAAAACGCAATGCAAATCACCACATTGTAGTAGATCCCAATGTAGGTGGAGACTACCATCATTCCATAGCCCACACCTTGAAGGAGAGAGAAACAACACAAGAGATTCAAAATGAAGCATGTTTAGGGATGTTTGGATTTCAAAAACTCAGAAAATAATACTTAAACTGCATTTTTTTAAAAACGTTTTAAAATGTTTTGCATATTAAACATTTAATGTTACTAAATGAATATGCTTTTTCTGCATTTCCAGTTCCAAGAGAATTTGGACAAAGTAACTAGCTTAATTAAAAAAAAAAAAAAAATCAATTTTTGTTTTAAATTAAGCTAGTTGCTAAAAACATATTTGTTAAATACACTCACCGGCCACTTTATTAGGTATACCTAACTAGTACCGGGTTGGACCCCCTTTTGCCTTCATGACTGCCTTAATAACAAGTGGTTATTTGAGTTACTGTTGCCTTTCTATCAGCTCGAACCAGTAAAGCCATTCTCCTCTGATCTCTGGCATCACCAAGGCATTTGCGCCCACAAAACTGCCACTCACTGGATATTTTCTCTTTTTCGGACCATTCTCTGTAAACCCTAGAGATGGTTGTGCATGAAAATCCCAGTAGATCAGCAGTTTTTGAAATACTCAGACCAGCCTGTCTGGCACCAACAACCAAGCCACGTTCAAAGTCACTTAAATCGCCTTTCTTCCTCATTCTGATGCTCGGTTTGAACTGCAGCAGATCGTCTTGACCATGTCTACATGCCTAAATGCATGTAAGTTGCTGCCATGTGATTGGCTGATTAGAAATTTCCGTTAACGAGCAGTTGGATGTGTGTACCTAATAAAGTGGCCACTGAGTGTAGTTGTAATAATAATTATAATAATAATACATTTATTTTAAAAAACTACAAAAGCATCCCAGTGATACTTAAGCAGCATTGTTAATTGTTATGGTGTTATGATAGTAGTAGAAATAGTTAATCCGTTCATTCATTCATTCATTCAATCAATCAATCAATCAATCAATCAATCAATCAATCAATCAATCAATCAATCAATCAATCAATCAATCAATCAATCAGATCAATCAGATCAATTCTATCAGGTTTATCCTAATGGAAAAATCTAAAGTAATATACAGTGGGCAGCATAAATTGTACACCCCTTCCAGATCATTCTTATAATTTAGTAGTTTCTATAGAATGATATACAATAAAATATGTGTGCATATACATTAGATTAGTCAGCACCAAAACTGGAACTGATATAACTAAATAACTTCAGATCACGATGCAAAAATTTGCACACCTCAATGAATGTGTTAGGGAAAATATTAAATGACATTTCAATAAAGAGGTAAAATCAAGAAAACCAGAAAAACTATCAATTTTTGCAACACCTCATTTAAATTTAAATGTATAATCTTACTATTGCTAAAGATGTTACACTGTAAAAAATGATATGATCAATTAGTCCTGACAGCCCATGTTTTAGGTCATTGTGACTTAAGTAATCAAGTTCTAACTTAATTTTATAAGTTACGCAAGCTGTTTTAAGTCGGTTTAAGATAATGTAAGTTCAATGGACCCATAAAGGTTCATTTGATTTGAGCTTAAAATGTAAGGCAATCAGGATTTTTTTACAGTGTAGGTGACCACACTTTTAATAAATATAACTGTTGTATTCATTGTTTAGATGCACCAAAATATATTGTCTATATTCACTGAGAAATTAACTGAACATTTAACTATTATTTACTAAACATGGTTTGACTTAAACTTACAGTAAACAAAATAAGTACTATAGTATGTGCATTTTTATTGCAAACCTCTCTGGCGTGAAGAAAACACTGAGCCTGTATTTAAAATTAATTATGTTTAAAATGCTAAACAAGCCAAGACATTCATTTAATGCCAACTCAGCCACAGAGTTCCAGCTAAAAATTTTTTTTAGTTGTAATAAAAATGCTTCAGAGGTATTCTCACGCTTTTTATAGGGGCAGTGCCATTTACACATGCTCAATTGGTTTCATATAGCCTTTGACGTCCATAGTATGGAAAAAAAAATATAAGGCTAAAAGGCCTCAAATTTCCAACATTCTTCAAAATATCTTCTTTTGTGTTTATCAGGAAGAAATGAACTCTAGGTTTTGAACCATTGGAGGGTGAATAAATGATGAGAGAATGTTCTTTAATGACCAAGTGCTCACCTTTAAACATAGGGCTGACCTTCCAGACACCCAGGCACCCGAGGGAGGTGAACTGGCCAAAGGAGAGCTCCAGGAAGAATAGAGGGATGCCACAAAACACCAGCATGATGAAGTATGGGAACATGAAGGCACCTGTGATTAACAGACACACCCAAAGCCACAGTTATATAACATTCATTTGATTCTGACTCATCAATCAAAACAGCAATAAAGGTGTTTTTATACAAATACCAAGAAACCAAAGCCATTTTAGAAATGACACGAAGAATTGTCTGGTTCTATTATAGTATTTTTTAAAGTTTCTGTAAATAAATCAGACACAGATGGTGTTAAAATCACAGACACGTTGCCTTTTCCCACTACTTTCCTAAAATATTTGAGTGAGAGGGTCTAAGTGCGGGTGTGTGTATGCAGTGTTTTCCTGATCTTTCAGTCAAATGTTGCAAATAAGCTCATTTACATATAAATGCAAAGGAGAAATAATAATCAAATTAAAATCATTAAATCAATCAAGATCAGCAGGCGGTCTTCGGAGGATGTAGGTAGTCTTTAGAGGATGTTTGAATGCATTTGATCACACAAGTGTTAACATAGCAGAGAAAGAAATCTGAATGAATATGTACACTACCTGACAAAAGTCTTGTCGCCTATCCAAGTTTTAGGAACAACAAATAATAAATTGACTTCTAGTTGATCATTTGGTATCAGAAGTGGTTTATATGAAAGGCAAAGACTTCTGGATTATGCTTCTTTTACCAAAATAGAATATGATCATGCCTTGACTTTTAATTATTTAATTCGGACAGTAAGGTCTGACTTTGCTGAGACAAAAGTCTTGTCACTTAACAGAAATAATGTACAGTATAGAATATAATATAGAATATAAATAACTCAAATAACTTACTCAAATAACTTACTAATAAAGTCATCTGGAATAGCAAAGAAAGCGTTCTTGCAGGACTCCCAAAGTTCATGAAGATTCTTTGGATTCATCTTCAATGCTTCCTCCTTCATCTTACCCCTGACATGCTCAATAATGTTCATTGTCTGGTGACCGGGCTGGCCAATCCTGGAGCACCTTAATCCTCTTTGCTTTCAGGAATGATGTGGAGGCTGAAGTATGAGGAGTGCTATCCTGCTGAAGAATTTGACCTCTCCTATGGTTTGTAATGTAATGGGCAGCACAAATGTCTTGATACCTCAGGCTGTTGATGTTGCCATCTACTCTCCAGATCTCTCACATGCCCTCATACTGAATGTAACCCCAAACCATGATTTTTCCTTCACTAAACTTGACTGATTTTGTGAGAAATCACAAAAAAAAACACACTCCCAGAGCTGGACACGCCCTTTTTTGTGGCCCTTTAAAGAGTCATTTAATCTATTTAACCCTTGTGTTGTCCTAGAATTCTGTATACAGTATATAGTGTTCACTCTTTGGGTCAAAAATGACCCTTCTTCACTAAACCTCTAAAATAAAGCATTTAAGTTTGATTTCAATCCTCAAATCTATTTTGCATAAAGAAGCAACCTCATCTTTAATCACAAACTGTGAATGTCTAGGTTTGTGGACTTTTTTTTATCAATGTTTAATCAGAGGGCAACACTAGTTTTTAATTAAAGTAAAGGGCATATTTTCTAATGCTAAAGACATCTGCATAAATGTAAAAAGAAATTGTAGCAGGACAGTATTTATAACAGTTAAAGAAGCAGATTTTATGTTGTTTGGAGGGTGTGCATATGTGTGTCAGTGTGTACCAGTACCTTTTGTGGCGTAAAAATGGTTTAATAGCTGGCTGGTCAAAATGAATCTGAAGGACAAATGTTGTACCCTAAATGTGTAAAGCCTTCATGAAAATATGAAAATTAAAAATGCTAAATTTTAATTAGTAATAATTTTTTAACAACGATGGGGTCATTTTGGAAAAAGTCCCCAAACATCAAGATGAAAAAAAATAATAATAATAACTTTTTTATTTTGACCTGTACTCAACAGAAGGGTTGATATCATGTTGATATAAACACAGTATGTTTGTTATCCCAGTACATCTGTGATCATTTGACTTTTTGCAACAGAAATAAAGATACTGTTTAGCTGAAATGACTTTTCTGAAGCTATACATGACAGTTATTGTCTTGAGATCAAAAGCAGATCTGAATGTTTGCTGTGATGGAACAAATGTTTAAAAGACAGAGCTGAAACACTGACTTTTAGGAATAAGATTATTAAGATAGTTAGCCAGACAGATCTACTGAATGCATACAAATATTAAAATGAAGGTAAATGAAAATCTGCCCACTTGCTGGTGCCAAAGAGCCTTACAGGACCATAATCTGCCGGGAGTTCAGTTACTTATCTGAATTATGGTCTAATTCAGGGTATGGCCCCCGATTATAAGCAGCTCTAGGAATATGAGAATCATGGGGCACAGGTTTCTGGGCCAGGTCATCTGGGAGCTTCTGCTGGAGTCCCTTGCTTACTCTTAGCCTGGTCTATTTTAAGTGTGGTGTGTTATGAGACTTGATACCAAACGAGTACCCTTTTAAGGAAGCAAGGAATTTGAAAAGGACTTATTGGCATGACATAGAAAAACAAAACCCTAAATAGCATCGGTTTAACTTTAGATTACAATAGTTATATTGGTTCACTTTTTTCTAATTTAAGAATCTGAACAGACATAATAATATGCAGCAGTGCATGACAGGTACTGAGAGGATGGCAAACAGCTATTGGGGGAAAAAAAGAAGAGACAAAAACAGTCACCTCCTCCATTTCTGTAGCAGAGGTAAGGGAACCTCCAGACGTTTCCCAGCCCCACTGCGTAGCCAACACTTGTCAGGACAAACTCAATCTGGTTGCCCCAGTTTCCTCTCCTGGAGTTTTCATCTTTCTTTACTGGCTCTCCTGGAACTGCTCCATTCTGAAACACACACACACGCATGTATGAATGAAAGTAAAACTATGTTGCTGGGTGGGATCATCCTGTTGAGTCTGACAGAAGTGAAAGAGACATTTTTCATAACAAGCACAGACAAAACAGAAAACACAAACAAAATGGTTACACTTTACAATTAGCTCTCGTTTGTTAACATTAGTTTTTAAAGGGATAGCTCACCCCAAATTGAAAATTCTGTTTTTAAATTTACTGAGCCTTCACTTGTCACAAAGCTGTTTAATTTTATTTATTCTTCTGTAAAAAACAAAAAAATATATTTAAAAAAATACTAAAAACTTGAAACCATTGGGTTCCATAGTATTTGTTTTTCCAACGAATGAAGTCAGTGGTTACGGATTTCCAACATTCTTCAAAATAATTTATTTTGTTCAACAGAAAAAAAGATACTCAAAAAGGTTTGAAACCACTTGAGGGTGAGTAAATGAAGAGTTAATGTATTTTTTTGTTTCGTGAACTATGCCTTTATTAAAATGCCCTAATTCAAAATATGATTTTTATATTTTTTAAAGCAAGTAACAACAGAATGAACTGCCAAATTATCCAGCATATGTTTTACACAGCGGATGCCCTTCCAGCCGCAACCTACCACTGGGAAACACCCATACACTCTCATTCACACACATACACTATGGACAATTTTAGATTACCCAATTCACCTGTACCACATGTCTTTGGACTTGTGGGGGAAACCGGAGCACCCGGAGGAAACTCACGCGAATGCGGGGAGAACATGCAAACTCCACACAGAAATGCCAACTGACCTAGCCGAGGCTCGAACCAGCGTCCTTCTTGCTGTGAGGCGAACGTGCTACCCACTGAGCCACAGTGCAGCCTTTTCAACAAGTGTATTTTTAGCTAATAAATATTGCTTGTTTATTGCTAATTCTTTATTGCGTGTTCATGTTAGCTCAAAAAGCCTTATAGGTAGCTAGTTAGCAAGTACAACTTTATAAACATTTACAAATGTTTATACAATTTGAGATTGACTAAGATTAATAAATGCTGTAGAAGTGTTGTTCATTGTTTCTTCATGTTAACTAATGCAGCTTACTAATGCTAACAAATTCAACTTTATTGTAAAGTGTCCTCAATAAACTCTGAGAATAAAATAGTGGATCTGCAATTAGGCATGGGACGATAACCGTTTTTTCAAGGTAAAGTATACCGCGGTTCAAGGTTTGAAACCGCCAGAATTTTCTGTAATACCATTCCTAACGTACTGTATGTGTACGATTTTTTATTGACATTTTTTTTAGGACAATAGTATCTCCAGCAGAAAAGATGTCCAAAGAATTTAAATTGTAAACATTTTTTTAGAAACTAATGAAGACAGCGGAAGTCAATGATTGCTTTGAATTATGTAGTCTGACATATTTACTGTTTCAAAATACTTAAAATGTTTCTCAAATTAAAATACATTGTGTTCAGAGAGGGAAAAAAAAGTTTTTTACACAGACATTTAAAAAGAATATATTTTAGAGCAGTTATCACAATACCGTGAAACTGTGATATTTTTATCCAAGGTTATCATTCTGTCAGAATCTTATACAGGCCCATGCCTATCTGCAATATGTCTATAGCCTAATATAATCAACATCAAGAGGTTAATATCGATGGATGCGATATTTGCCGGTGTGATTTTCAGCTTTCAAAGTGCTCGTAGATGATGATTTGTATTTTCTGAATACCCAGGGACCATGTTTTCAGTAAATAAATGTTCATCATATTTCGTCTTATATGACCTAGTTAAATTAAACTGAAAATCTGAAGGATCTTAATGGTGAAGCGATTCTGCACTTTCCAATATATGGAGCTCCTATGGTGGTGCAAGCTTGAGTTGTTGTTTTGTTATCCAATTCCTCTACTTCCTATAACTCTCCACCAATAAAACTGAGTCACAAAGAAAGAAAAAACACATGATAGTGTGTCAATCACATGTCAAAACGTTTTTGAGAATTTCATGAAAACTCTTCCTGCACGCAATAAAGTTGAGGTCACTGAGAGCATTATAGAGCGCACTTGATGCAAACTGAAATCACAGTCATGTGCTCAAAACAAACATTTGGTCTTGTCGGCCTGATTCAGAGTTTATTCTCTCCATCTGTTCCCATCAGATGCTCTTCATGTTGACCTCTAAGGCAAGCTCACGAGCGGATCGGAGCACGCATTTCGCCTGCACAGTGAGACCGCTGCAGGAGACGAACATTCAGCGTTGATGCTAGCAGTCTTCCCAGCAGCCCTGGGGATAAGACCAAATCGCAATTTTGCTTAACAAATGCATATGCTGAAAAAATTGATTATTATTATTATTTTTTTGCATGTAACAGCTACAACACTATGTTTCGGTTCAGAACTTCAAATTTTCACATTTAATTCAAGGCATTCCTGGTTTTATTGTATTAATTTGTGAATTGTAGCAATTTCTTGGATGAAAATAATATTTCAGTATAGCTGACCAGCAGTTGTTGAACACAAAATAAGACATTTCCCTATTTTTTCCCACTATAGTAGTCAATGGGTACCATCAATCAGCCTTTTTCAAAATATCTTCCTTTGTGTTGATCACAAGAAAGAAACTCATAAAGGTTTAAAACCACGAGGAAGAATAAATGCTGAGGTAATTTTTATTTTTGGCCGAACAACCCCTTTAAGATGCTAAAACTATAATATTGTGTCAACGGGGTCTTTCAATTAATGCGAGTTCATAACAATTGTGTGTATAATAATAATAAATAAAGTATTTAGACAATCTTTAGATAAACTACTGTTAATTTGGTGTTTTCAGGTGCTTGATGTTATAAAAGGCACTAAGCACACACATTCAAAGACACTGCAGCATCTGAGTCTGAGCTCCCTGGGCCATCATTCCCTGCAGGATCCCACAGACACATGTGCTTCAGCAAAATAAATAACATCCCACAGTTTCCTTTCAGGCCAAATCAAGTGTTCATTTTGGAAGGAATTAAACGATGCAGCATTAATACATTTTATTCTTACAAAATAAGAACAATATAACCCTGGAGAGAACTTTATTTATTCTTGTACCTGAAATTGACCAAAATGCCAAAGAAGCAGAGTGAATGAGGCTGAGGAGGCATTTTCAATTCATTCCCTGCAGGAGATGTGGATTGTAGTATTGATAGCATTGACAGCGCAAGTGGTGAAATTGTCAAACACTCCATTAACTAGGACTCTGGGCTTGATAAACTACTAATTACCTGCTTATTAACATTTAGTATGGTAGGAGTTTAGGTACTGAGTAGTCAGTAGAGAGTTCTCAATGAAAATGAGAGATGCAGCAATCAATCTCTGTGAGTTTAAGTCACTGACATCTGTCATAACTGAAAATCAGATGGAATTTCTGGTGAATTGGTGTAAATTAATACAGTAGCTTTATTATTATTAGGTTTTGACCATATATTGAAAGCAAACACTGCCATGCTGCTGTATATTTACAGAAAGACCACAAAGTGTAAGCTCTTTAGCATACCTTGCACTAGTGGACATATAGGTTAAAGGCTGGTTTATACTTCTGCCTCAAGTGATCAGTGTAAACCACGGCACCTGCCTTGTGCATAGCCATGCATTTATAGTTCTTCGTGCTGTTTGTGTTGCTCTGCAATAACACTTCCGAAACGATAGCTGGCTGTAGGTTTTTATGTTCCTCTGTGTCGAGTTTCTTCATGAGTGTTTTGTTTTTTTTCGCTACAAGTAGCTAAAATTCGCTCATTCAGAGACAGGAACCGGCGGATGTGCAACAACTTTAATCATAGTAAAACACGAAAAAGGTAAACACGAAACAAAAGTTTCCATCTGGAGCTCCTTCGCGGGACTCACCACTTGTAAACACTCGATCCATCAGGCTCGTGGCTCTCAGCACCTCCTATGCTCGTCACCGGTACCAAGCCAACCAATCACAGAGCTTGCGCTACGTGTCGTTGCTACAAGTAGCTACATTTTTTAAAAGTTGCGCATCGCTGATGCATACACGTGCGCTTGACGCAGAAGTATAAATCAGCCTTAAGATTCAAAGTATGCACATACATATAGATGTATATACATAACACAAAAGTATAGTTGAAATCACCTCACACACGCACTCGTCAACACGAACATCTATTGTTTTTTGCTGTCTTCAGTAGTTTGTTGATGTTCTCATTCAATCTCCTCCATTTTTATCCAGATTAAGAAAGAATGTAAACTTTTTACACCATGTAGGCAAACTAAGTAATGCAGAAACAGTTCATGTGTGGTTAAAAAAAATCCACAGTGATCGAATTTTTGCCAAGCACACTGTATACATTTTCTAGCGTATGCATAAAAACCAAGTTTGCTTCATACATCCTGAATAAAAAGTGAATGAAATAGTCTACCGCCCCCTGGTGGTACCCTGAAATCAGTCATAAACCTGACCTTTGTATTAAAAACAACAACTCTCTAATCATAAGGCCACAACTGCCCCTTTTTACACTGTCTGAAGGCCAGCAGCTGGACACCTGTAATGGTTTGTGCTGATGGCTCTCTGAACAACTGCTATAGCACAGCTGAAGGCCCTGGGTGAACAAAAGAGAAGAACCTGAAACAGGTGTGAACACCTGAAAGATGAACTGTCTGTTATGGTAAATGTCCACTAACATACATGCTTCAACAAAATGCTAAATCCATCTATCATGTCCAAAACAACAAAATAACATGAGGAATACTCTATAAAACAGACTGTTGATATTTTCCAAAACATGGCCGCTCTCACGCTCTAAGTTGTGTTTACTTTCCGGTAAATGAATGAATTGTTTAGCTGAATGTTTCTCCGCTGCTCACTGTGATGTCTGTCCCTGTGCTCTGGAATGCCCAGGTGTTTCAGCCGTTGCGTTTGCTCCAAGGATCAGTCTTGCTGAGCACAAAGTGAAAGAGAAAGATCGTCCAGCTGAGCCCATCTGCCCTTTTATATAAGACCAAGACACACTCATAAACACACACGGTCATGGGGTCTCATGGGGACCAGAGTCTAATGAGTGGTTCAGTGTTTAGACTTCGTAGGAAAGAAAAAGGAAGGGAAAAAAGAAGAAAAAACTAAAGAAAAGAAGGAAAATAATGGACAAAAAGAATAAAATACAAGAAAAAAAGAGAAATTAAGGTAAAAAAATACAAAACAGATTTAGTGAAGAAAAGTAAAGGTAAAAAGCAAAAATGATACAAACAAAATGAAAAAAAAAGAAATAGCCAAAGAAAAGACAAAATAGAGAAAGATTAATAATTAATATTAGAAAAAATAATTTTTAGAATTAAAATTTGAATTAAATAAAATATTTTTTAATAAAAAATAAATCATTAGAATTTTAAAGAAAAAAAGAGAAAATAAATAAATGCCTTTTTAACAGTGCTAAACATTTCTTGATATCTTGAAAATAATACATTTCTGCAAAAGTTAACTGTTCCAAATATACTATCCTACAACAGTAGGAGGAGCATTTCTGGGTGAAGCCTGAAGCCTTTGACTGACAGCAGCACAGCTCTCCCGGAGTAACTCAGAGCAGGTATGTGACCCTGTCAGCTTAAGAAGGGAAGTGAGAAATAACCTGTGACTTCTCAACTTAACACAGAAAGCCTACAGAGGTTTATGCAGAATGCGATGTGTGGCATAACACATAGTTCAAATAATCCTTATCTGTTCTGTTTCTTTTTTTAATAACATGACCGAACGTCCCACAAAAGTGAGAGTGGCTTACATTTATTTTATTCTTATAAGGTCGTGACCATCACATTGATATCTGCTCCAATAAACTCTATTAAAAAAGTGAACACTTCAAAAAAATTGGGGAAATATTTGATTATATTTAATAATTATTGATGCATAACTATGAGAAACAGAAATATCTAAATATTATCTAAGAAAAAATGTTATGATTGTGTTTAATGTCTCTGACTATGTAACACTCGAAAAATACAACTAAAATGACAGTAATATTTAGCTATATTAAATAATGCACCACTAAGATTCATTTAAATAGTGTAAGATTAAAATAAAAATATTACTTCTAGCCAATTTTCCTCATTTTGACCCCTGCAGATGGTTGAGTAACATCATGTGCTCTGGTTGTGCATGTGCATCACTGAGTAAACACGTAAGCACACTTATCAGGGGAGCTTTCGCATGCCAACTCGTCTGATTTCAACGATTAATTAACCCCAGCACTACAGAATGAACGTATAAAAATATTTTTTTAGGATTCACTCCAAGAAAAGTCATGGCATAGATATTCATTCGTTAATTTTTCTTTAGCTTAGTCCCTTTATTAATCTGGGGTCGTCACAGTGGAATGAACCGCCAACTTATCCAGCATATGTTTTACGCAGCGGATGCCCTTCCAGCTGCAACCCATCACTGGGAAACAGCCATACACACTCATTCACACACACTATGGACAATTTAGCCGATCCAATTCACCTATACGTCATGTTTTTGAACTTGTGGGGGAAACCGGAGAACTCGGAGGAAACCCACGCAAACATGGGAAGAACACAAAAATGCCAACTGGCCTAGCTGGGCTCGAACCAGCGACCTACTTGCTGTGAGGTGATTTTGCTACCCACTTCGCTACCGTGCTGCCCATGGCATAGAAACCCATCTTTGTTTTTGAAATCATTACAGTTCCAAAAAATCCTATAGGTTGTTTTTGAGTCGGTTTAACTCTACAGAATGCTCAACATCTAGAATATTTCATTAACATACGCTTATCAAACATTACCTTAATATATAGCACTTTTTTGTTTATTCTGTTTGTTTAGTTGGGTGACGCAGTGGCGCAGTAGGTAGTGAAAGAAAGCCGAAAAGAAAATGAATGAATGAATGAATGTTTGTTTAGTTTTAGCTAAGTAATAACCTGCATTGCTGTACTTTCTCTTAAAATCTATATTGAGTGGACCTAATTTACATTACACTGCTAGAACTTACAACTCATTTTAGAATTTGGGGTACATCTCAATCATTTTCCTTAAACTAGATTCATTCGTTCATTTTCTTGTCGGCTTAGTCCCTTTATTAATCTGGGGTCACCACAGCGGAATGAACCGCCAACTTATCCAGCACATTTTTACGCAGCGGATGCCCTTCCAGCCGCAACCCATCTCTGGGAAACATCCACACACTCATTCACACTCATACACTATGGACAATTTAGCTTACCCAATTCACCTGTACCGCATGTCTTTGGACTGTGGGGGAAACCGTAGCACCCGGAGGAAACCCACACGAACGCAGGGAGAACATGCAAACTCCACACAGAAATGCCAACTGACCCAGCCGAGGTTCGAACCTGACCCTGCCGAGGTTCGAACCTGCGACCCAGCGACGTTCTTGCTGTGAGGCGACAGCACTACCTACTGTGCCACTGCGTCGCCTTTCCTTTAACTAGAATGACATAAAACAAATGTATAATTTACAGCAAACTTAATCCATTGTTGACATAAAATAGTGCAAAATTATTAAATATGATAGGGAGCATTTGATTTTATGACCAACTTTTGTTTAACTCATTGTGAAACTTGTTTTAACCAGAGTTGACAATAACAGTATTGACATTTTCCTTCATTTTGTGCTTTAAAGATGGAAACCTCAAACCAGATACCACATGGCCATTTATTTAACTTATAAAAAAACTGCTAAAATAGCTTTATTAGGTACACCTGTCCAACTGCTCGTTAACGCAAATTTCTAATCAGCCAATCACATGGCAGCAATGCAATGCATTTAGGCATGTAGACATGGTCACGACGATCTGCTGCAGTTCAAACCGAGCATCAGAATGAGGAAGAAAGGTGATTTAAGTGACTTTGAACGTGGCATGGTTGTTGGTGCCAGACGGGCTGCTCTGAGTATTTTAGAAACTGCTGATCTACTGGGATTTTCACGCACAACCATCTCTAGGGTTTACAGAGAATGGTCTGAAAAAGAGAAAATATCCAGTGAGCGGCAGTTCTGTGAGCACAATTGCCTTGTAGATGCCAGAGGTCAGAGGAGAATGGCCAGACTGGTTCGAGCTGATAGAAAGGCAACAGTAACTCAAATAACCACTCGTTACAACCGAGGTCTGCAGAAGAGCATCTCTGAACACACAACACGTCCAACTTTCAGGCGGATGGGCTACAGCAGCAGAAGACAACACCGCGTGCCACTCCTGTCAGCTAAGAACAGGAAACTGAGGCTACAATTCACACAGGCTCACCAAAATGGGACAATAGTAGATTGTAAAAACGTTGCGTCCCAATTTCTGCTGCGACATTCAGATGGTAGGGTCAGAATTTGGCATCAACAACATGAAAGCATGGATCCATCCTGCCTTGTATCAATGGTTCAGGCTGTTGGTGGGGGTGTAATGGTGTGGGGGATATTTTCTTGGCACATTTTGGGCCCATTAGTACCAATGGAGCATTGTGTCAATGCCATAGCCTACCTGAGTATTGTTGCTGACCATGTCCATCCCGTTATGACCACAGTGTACTCATCTTCTGATGGCTACTTCCAGCACGATAACGCACCATGTCACAAAGCTCGAATCATCTCAGACTGGTTTCTTGAACATGACAATGAGTTCACTGTACTCAAATGGCTTCCACAGTCACCAGATCTCAATCAATGACAATGAGTTCACTGTACTCAAATGGCTTCCACAGTCACCAGATCTCAATCCAATAGAGCACCTTTGGGATGTGGTGAAATGGGGAGATTCGCATCATGGATGTGCAGCAGACAAATCTGCAGCAACTGCCTGATGCTATCATGTCAATATGGACCAAAATCTCTGAGGAATATTTCCAGTACTATGTTGAATCTATGCCACGAAGGATTAAGGCAGTTCTGAAGGCAAAAGGGGGTCCAACATGGTACTAGTAAGGTACCTAATAAAGTGACCGGTGAGTGTATGTTACTGTGTATGTGAAACATTATGGTGACAAGATTTCACACAGTGGAACATACAGTATATGATATTGTGCATACAGTGTATTCAACATATTGCTCCTCTCTATTTCGTAAGTTTTGGAACCTGAATGTCTTTCTCTGACATTGTTCTTCCAGCAAGCACAGATTCCGCAATGTCTGTGTGATTAAACTGCAGTGTTTCTTTCAATATACCTTCTAATGTTCATTTATGTGCTTATCTTGTTATAACTAGTAGTAAATTGCTTTCATGTTTGACCTCAACTACTCTCTCTCTCTCTCTCTCTCTCTCTCTCTCTCTCTCTCTCTCTCTCTCTCTCTCTCTCTCTCTCTCTCTCTCTCTCTCTCTCTCTCTCTCTCTCTCTCTCTCTCTCTCTCTCTATTACTGGAACTTAAAGTTGGATAATACAGATCCCGCCTTCTTTAACTACAACTTGATCGACATGGAAATGTGATTGGATGGTCATTGTGTTCTTGAAAATATACTATGATATGGCTTTAATTGAGTAGGCTATTTTTTCATGACAAAGGACTACTACTAGCACTCAGCAACTGATGTATTGTGATTCATAGATCAACTTTGCAAATCATTATGATTCTCTCTTGAATCGATTATGATCTTAGTTTTTTTAACAGCCTAATGCAGTTAATGTCGAAGCTTTTTGGCTTGATTCAGCATGTCGAATCAGCGTCGGACAGTTAGCTGAAGTTAGCGCTCTGACTGATTATTCTATCGGCTGTAATTTTGCTGTATTTTGCTATCCCACTGTGGTTAGTGACAATTACTCTGATAATGGTACTGAATGATGCTTTGTTTATGCTTTGTCTGTGTGCATCGGAAGTTCGGTTTTCGTTTGCGTAATGAGAAAACAGATTACTGCCTCCCATTGAGCAAGCCGACACGTCCTCTAGCGCAGCCGCAGAACACGGCTCTCGTTTCAGCCGGCTTTTGTCCATTCGGTGCGTTCATGCACAGCTTTTTAAAAAAATGATCTAGTTTAGTTTTCACTCAACAAAATAAGTGCTTTACAACAGTGCTAAAACTTTTCTTGATATATTGAAATGGTACATATCTCCAAAAGTTAACTGTTAACTAAAACATCTCAGAATCGATTCAAGAGAGAATCACAATGCATTCAGAAAATTCCAGATTTGATGAGCAGTCCTAAATCAATAAGGGTGAAATAAAGGACAAAACATGATTTTTGGTAAGATATATATATATATATATATATATATATATATATATATATATATATATATATATATATATATATATATATATCAGGACTCTCAGAAACATATATCATTAGATTTGGTTTTAAAAATTGTGAATCCTAATCAAACCAGAACTAACTGTTAGGGCTGCAGGACTAACTGAAAAAAGATCACGTTCCTGATTCAACCCCCACACGATCTTAATTCAGCTTTTTTATGATTCAGCCAATTATATGTTCAAGGTCAGAAGGGAAGCATAAAGGTGGTCGCACAAGTCTTCACATTGTTTTATATACGGCAACATGGGCGCCTCCAAATGGCGTTAAAAGTGTCACATGCTGTATTTATAATGTATAATTCAGCCCAAAATGTCATTTCTGTCTGTATGTAATGACGTATTTGCAGCCGCGAAATCACACATGAGCTGATGCACTGTTTGTTTACTACCCAATGATGTCTACTTTAGTGAACAGAACCTGCATAGTCTGTGAATAACAGGTAATAAAGTTGTAAATAACGTTCAGTTTGCTGCACAGAGCCATGACATGACAGGCAGCAATGACATGAGCCGCTCTCGGCAGTGAAAGTGAAACCAGCGCTCACATCATTTAAACAATCATATCACATTTTAAAGTTATGGTTACAACAAGCATTTTATATGCTTTTACTTTTATAGAAAACACAGGGTGTTGTGCATAAAAATAGATGTTTACTGGGTCAGTATAACTACTCTAGCCTATATGATATTAAATATAATACAAGAGAGAATCTGAAAACGACAAATGTCTCATTTTACCAGTGAAAAAAAATGCTCTAATAATGTTCTCAATGACAAATGATAAGCATACGTTTCAAACATAATAATTCAACATTAGAATTATGAATAGTTGTATTCTGATATCATCACTTTACTGTGAATTAACAACCAGGACTTATTTAAAGTCTGTTCATTTAAAGTTCACCATTCAAAGTCTATACAAAATGTGTCATTTTAACAGTAGAACCACACATAGGCCTAATATCATTATTATTTTTTTACCATATGTTTGAGAATAACAATAATAATAGCCTACTTATATTAACCTTTATTTCACATCTACAGAATGTTTCTAAGCAAAAAAAAATTGTGATTCTCATTTTAGCCAGAATCCTGCCGCCCTAATAAATGTATCACTTTGTTTTTTACTAAGAGAAATTAATTACAAATGTGAAAACTCCTGAAAGACTTCTAATGCAGAAAAAGCCTTTAGGAAACGTGAGATATAAATACTGTGATGAATCAATGACGTCCTGCTCTCTGAAGTCAAAAAGTCAAAGGTGTGGCCTATAGAGTGGCATTCATAAAAATAGCGCAGATTCCAAAACTCACCCTGGGCTGTGAAACTTCACAAGGCTGCACAGGTCCAAACATAAAAAAAAGATTAGAGACCCTCTGCTGACCAATGCTGTAAAACAGCATTCCCATCAGTCTGGTGAGTTTACAGAAAGGCAGAGTAAAAAAAAAAAAGACTCAAGCAATTTAAGAACATGAAAGGGAAAAAAAAGAAGCAAGAAAGCCAAAGGAAATGTGCTCTCAGCACTTCTGAAATGTCTAAACACTGTCCACTATAGGTTCAGTGTTCATCAGCGCTGACCTTTCCCCCCTTCGAATGCTCTCTGCAGACCCCCAGTTCACATTTCAAAGGCAACATCCTCAATCATTCTCTGCTGATGAGGTCTTCATTCTTCCCAAGAAGGGATGAGACGCACAACATGCTCATTCAAAGACTCTAGTATAACTTTCACCTCAGGTTTGTTTATCAAGGTCAGCCATAAGACCACACCAGTTGTAATCGCTACCAAAACACCTCATGTGAAGCTTCCATTCATCAATTTTAATTGTACTCTGAAGTATTATAAATTTAAAAAGACCCATAGTGCTTTCTCCTATTGCAGAAACTTTTATAGCAATGCAATTTGCCATTTGGCAACAGTTTATCAGAAGTCAACATTTAATCTAATTCAAATTGTATTAATGCATAACTTAAACTCATAACTTTGAATGGAACCCTCTAATCATTTCAAATTTCACTTCTGACTGAATGAAACTTGAGCTTATAAAACTGACATAAATATTTTCAACAAAACCATATTGTTCCTAATTTTCTTATTTATTTATGTATATTTTTACATCAGAAAAATGTCACATATAAAGCTACGATTTATTTCAGGATCAAAACTATGCAAAAATGCAACTATGCAAAAAATATGTATATTTTTATCATTATATAATAACAAATTTAAAAATACAATTCATTAAATAATAGTAGTAGTAGTAATAATAATAATAATAATAATAATAATAATAATAATAATAATAATAATAATAATAATAATAATAAAGTCCAAAAGTGAAGAATTGATGTTATTTATTACTTGATTGTTCAAGCTACCTCACAGAAGTGCTCTGTTTGTTAACAGAGTTGTTGAATGTTAAAATAAGGTGAATTAAATAAAAAGTAAGGAACATCCTGGATCTTTTTCTTCGCTCTTCTTTATTCTTTTTTTATGTATTATAGAAGTATCGCATCAGGTTTCGGTATCAGTAGATACTCAAAATCCAAAATCAAATGACTCTGACTCAAGGGCAAAAAAACCTGATCAGAACATCCCTAATATATATATATATATATATATATATATATATATATATATATATATATATATATATATATATATATATATATATATATATATATATATATATATATATATATATATATATGTGTGGGTGTGTGTGTGTGTATGTTTGGGGCAGAACCATCCTAAAGGCAAATGGGGACAAGTGAAAGGTGTGGTATAAGGATTTGAGAAACAATAAAATCATCACATTAATAACAATCCATGACATTGAAAATGTGGAAGAGTGAGAAGCAACTGAATCATTTTGACAGCTAAAATTCAAGACAGAGGAGTCTTCGATATTTCACAGTCCTTATTAACTTAACTCTTTTAGCTACGGCCCCCTGCAAAGCACTCAATGAGCAAACAAGGGCGGGTTCTTTCTCTTCAACTGGAATGAAATTAACCAGCGTGGACAGTCCTTAAAGAAGCCATTATCCAATTTCTGTGAGGTGAAAGTAATTCTGCTTAAGATCCAGATCTGCGGCTTCTCACCCTGTGAGCGGTGGGTCATTTTCCTCCTCTCTCATTGGCTCGGGCCCTGAAAACAATCTTCTCATGCTTGATCAATCATCTGCAATGGTAACTTGTCAGGCAAGGCACCCAAAAACTGAACAAGAGGCACAAAAGTGGGGAAGTGACAGTGGCCTAAGTGTCAGGTCAGTGAGAGTTCATGTCACTCAATTCAGACTCTCGCTGTCACAAACACGCCCATATATGAGAATATGTTTCTAAAGGCTGACATAAAGCAACACGTGCAGTCCGGTTACTCATTGTAAGCATGCCCAAATTCTGTAATTATAACTAGAGGCAAGCAATCTGGTTATGAAAAATTTAAGTTTAAATGCAATGCTAATAGGCTGCAAATAAATACTTTAACTATATTTATACACTACCATTCAAATGTTTGTGGTCACAAGTTATTTATTCAGGTATTCATTAGATTATTGGTTACTTTATAATAACTACACACTATGAACCATTTATTAAGCATTAGCAAATAATGAATTCATTATTTGTTAAGCATTAACTCTACATTAATAGACGTTAGTAAGCAGTTTATAACTGCAGCTACAAATGCTGTATTCTTGACGTAAAAGCACATGAATAATGTGCTTAATAATTGTGTTTTCATACTTTGTTAATGATTATTTTTTCATTACTAAATTAAGTATTGCATTATTTACAAACCAGTTATTTAAGAATAGTTGGTGGTTATTAAGATCATTCAGAATGCGTAAGTAAATGATTAATAAACTATTCAAATGAACATTTATATTTCTTATTATTTAAGCATATACTGATAGTTAATTTTTATGGGAATAAATGCTTTATTAACTCAACTTCATCCAGCTTTGTGACCTAATCTAGTTAGGACTATTTATGCTTTGTAAATCCCTTATAAATGACAATTAAAGGCTCAGTTAAATTCTAAACAGGAAAAAATAACATGAACGACTTTATTCATTTCTATTCATTTGAAGATACACAAATAAAACTGTATCAAATGAAAAATCTCAAATAAAATGACTGTGCAGTTTAAACATCGCAAAATAACATTGAAATATTGTATCATAATATATTGTTACATTTTTATATTGTTGTTTTTTATCCAATTTTATGTTATATTTTGACACAGCAATGCTTAAACTTTACAGTAATTTTACTTTTTAGATAAGATTGCAAAGATGCATTGCTCATTTGATACTGAGCCTTCAATTGTCATTTATATGAAATGTATAAAGCATAAATAGTCCTCACTTTAGATCACAAAACTGTATGAAGTTGTGTTAATAAAGCATTTATTAACATACATTACTATATGCCTGAATAATACAATGTATACACGTTGATTTCAATGGTTTATTAATCATTTACCAACTCATTCTGGATGATCTTAAAAACCACCAACTATTCTTGAATACAATTTTTTTGTAAATGATGCAATCCTTAATTTAGTCATGAAAAATCCATCAGACAAATTATGAAAGTACAATTATTAGGCACATTATAAATGTGCTTATAAATCAAGAATGCAGCATTTGTATTAGCTGTTATAAACTGCTTACTAACGTCTATTAATGTTTTTATAGACGTTATGAGTAATGAGTTAATGCTTAACAAATAATGAATTCACTATATGCTAATGCTTTATAAATTATTCATAGTGTGTAGTTATAAAGTCGATTATTGTCACAGTAAATACATCTATTACTCCACAATATACTTTAGTATATATTTTCAAAAGAATATTTAATTTATCAAAGGATTGTGGAAAAAAGTAGCATGGTTTCCCCAAAAAACATTAATTAACCAGCTAAACAAATCATGCAGTCAAGCAGAAAGAGAAAGAAATCAGCATCTTTGAATGATTTCTGAAGGTTTATGCGATTGTCACAATAAACTTCATGAAACATTAAAAGATACAGATTCTGTTTCTTGATTTGTGACTGCCCTGTTATCATAAATGAGTAAATGAACTGTATAAATATATTTTTAAATACAGAAAATAATAATAATAAAAAATTTATATATATATATATATATGTGTGTGTGTGTGTGTGTGTGTGTGTGTGTGTGTGTGTGTGTGTGTGTGTATATATGTATAAATATATATATATGTGTGTGTATATACTGTATATATATATTAAATTAATATTTTCTATAGGATGCTTTACAATATTATATTTGTGCATATACATTAGTTTAGTCAGTACTAAAGCCAAATCTGGAGCTTATCCAACAAAATAACTTATGACAGTGGTTCAAAAATTAGTAGCTTAAATTTATGCTAAGGAAAAATATTAAATAAAATGTTCAAAAATAGCAAAAATCAAGAGAAACAAAAAATATATACAATTTTGTTGAAATGTTGTAGTTTGTAATAAACACACACACACACACACACACACACACACACACACACACACACACACACAAATTATATATTTCCATAGCAATATTTAACAATAATATCATTTTTTTACATGTATATTTCACATTTAACATATGTTTTACTGTAGTTTTCAACAAATAAATTCAGTCTGGGTAAGTACAAAACATTTTAATCTACAGTCTAAACTTTACATCTACAGTCAAAAGTAACTACATATACTTTAACACATACAGAAGTGTATACTGCACCAGAAGGTTTTATCACAAGTTCCAAAAGTGAATCAGTGTTAACCACAAAAGTGAATTAGCAGTTTCATTCTATGTGACTTTCCCTTTCAGCAACCAGAAGCCTGCTTTCAACTAATAAAGACAGATGCCAACTTTTAAACACCAACCAAATTCCATAACATCTCTGGTAGCCATCTTGTGGGAGTCATTAAGTCTGTAGATTGCTCTCTATGGCCATATAACCATGGCCATGAAATGGGCCATTATTCCTGACCAAATGCACTTCATAGTGATTCATCTAATGAAATACATATGCCAAGTAGTTTTCTAAACACCTGGAGACAAACCCATTCAACAATCCAGATTAAACCATCATTAAATGCACTGGAGGACAGAAATCCATCTCTGTTTATCTTCTCATGATGCTACAAACACACAAATCACAACATGTATAACAGCATTCCAATAAAACAAAACGTTTTTACAAGCAAAAAGGGTGGGACCCCAATACCTGGCAAAACTAACTTTTAAAACATCAGCTGACACTTGTCTTCTTGAGAAGTTCCCTCACAAAATGTCAAACATGAAAAGTTCTCCTTAATAATCCAACTTCACTGTTCTATCTCTGTTTCTCTGGTCTTACCTTTCTGCTGTTCATTGTACACCACAGAGTGTAGTATTGCCTTCCCAAGCAGGAACCTTCAGTATGCAGGCAAGCATCGGCGTGTAAGAGGGGTCAGAGGCAAAACACTCTCCAGGTCAGTCTGAGCAAACTGACACAGCTCCATGTGGAAGCTACTCTACCCTGGAGCCATGGGCGGGGGAGATGGGAGGAGCCTGGGGCGTGGCTTCAGGGAGTTTCAATGGGTCATGAAGGACATATTCAAATTGGTTTCATCTACCTTTTTACTGCTTAGAACTACTTGCTATCACACCTACAGTATATAAAGAAGTGCATTCTTGAGTTAAACGCAAGGGTTTGCTTCTATGTATGAACATGTACAACAGGGAACACATAATAACTATTCATTAACACCAATGGTTTTTAAATCAATGAACACGTAATAATTGTGTACTGATGACAAGTAATGTAGCTGCTGTAGTAAGTTTAGGTATGGAGTAGACAAAAGAAATTTGTTCAAATAAAATAAGGCATTAATGTGAGTAGTAATAAACATAAATATTAGAAATCATTTTATATAATTTTTTTTAATTAAGCAATTAAGCAACATTAAGCAAATGTAATTTAGAACGTTTTTAGCACAAAATAACAAAGTACCATTATTTCTTGTTTCAGTATGTTTATATTTATTTTTAGAAAATTAGAGAACACAATACCAGTATTTTAAGAATTTTTTTTTGTGTGTGTAAAAAATTAATATATTTATGATTCTGACCAATATGAAGCAAAAAAATAGAAAGAAAGAAAAAGAAATCTGCATCTTTGAATGATTTCTGAAGACTCATGTGACTTTTGGAATATGTTTAAATAAACTACCAAAATAGTTCAAATTATATATACATTTCTATACTAATATTTAATAATACCAAAGTTCTTTTAAAATTACAGTTGAAGTCAGAAATAATATCCACCCTGAATTATTAGCCCCCCTGTTTATTTTTTCCCCCCAATTTCTGTTTAACATTTTTTCAACACATTTCTAAACATAATAGTTTTAATAAATCATCTCTAATATCTGATTTCTTTTATCTTTGCCATGATGACAGTAAATAATATTTGACTAGATATCTTTCAAGAGCTTATATACACTTACAGCTTAAAGTGACATTTAAAGGCTTAACTAGGTTAATTAGATCGGCAGGTTAGGGTAATTAGGCATTAGTGTATAACGATGGTTTGTTCTGTAGACTATAGAAAAATATATAGCTTAAATGGGCTAATAATTTTGACCTTAAAATATTTGTAAAAAATTTAAACTGCTTTTATTCTAGCCAAAATAAAACAAATAAGACTTTCTCCAGAAAAAAAAAAATATTTATCAGACATACTGTGAAAAATTTCTTGCTCAGTTAAACATCATTTGGGAAATATTTAAAAAAGAAAAAAAATTCAAAGGGGGGCTAATAATTCTGACTTCAACTGTATATATTTCACACTTTACTGTAGTTTTCAACAAATAAATGCAGTCTGGGTGAGCATAAAACACTTATTATTTTTATTCCATAAAGGTCTGATAACATTTATTGGCATACAGATTTTATTTATTTATTTTTTGCTTCAGAAAATTTATATGCATTTGTTACACAACTATTTGACTGGTATTGTCTTCTCAATAAATATAAACATAATGAAACAAGAAAACATGGAACTTTTGTTATTTTATGCAAAAAAAATCAAAATTACATTTTGATTAATATTCATATTAAGGGATATTTAGGGATGTCCAGATCCGATCACGTAATCGGAATTCAGGCCTGGTCAGTTTCAGACTCGATCGGAATCAGATGTTACCTCCCGATCAGGACTCGAATATATATGCATATATTCTCATTATTTTTTATAACATCTACAGCTATGCGGTGGCACAGAGTTAGACCTCTTTCTTGACTTCACATAGAAACAGCAACACGTGCGGCATGACATCACTTTGTTGCAGAGACGCTTTTGGTTAAATGCCGGCAAAGTAGAACACGGAAGCAGCTTGAAGCAGAAAGCACGAGTATGTCTGCGATCTGGAGATGTTACGAAGTTGATGACGACAACATTGCCATAGCAAACTGTGAGATATGTATACTTGGGATTGCCTGCTGTGTATTTTAAGTTGAGGTGATATTTGTTTTTATATTAGATTTTTTTTTATATTTACCAAACGTGAAGAATTGATGTTATTTATTAGCACAGAAGTACTCTGTTTGTTAACAGAGTTGTTTAATGTTAAAATAAGGCTGTTTCTTTGCTCTTATTTTTTATGTATTATAGAAGTATCGGATCGGGTTTCGGTATCGGTAGATACTCAATATTAAATGACTTTGACTCACACACGAGGGCAAAAAAATGTAATCGGGACATCCCTAATATATAATTATACTGTTAAAAAAAACAAACATTATTTTCTTTTGGCAGCTGGGGTGCCAGAAAAAAACCCCTAAAATAACACACTTTAAATTACAGAAATTTCCCTTCATTTAAATTTAAATTATATAAATAAATTTAAATTACAGAAATTTCTGTAAATTTAAATTTCCGGTAAATTTCTGTAATTTAACGTCTGCTATTTTAAGGTACATTTCTGTAATTTAACTGCCGTTATTTTATGGGGTTTTTTTTCCATCACCCCAGCTGCTTTTTTGCAGTGGTTTGTATATATATATATATATATATATATATATATATATATATATATATATATATATATATATATATATATATATATATATATATATATAATGATTTGTTTTAATCTAAACTGGGACTTCCATGGCTAGGTAAACTGTGCTTATTATTACTTTATTACTTCTAAATATGACAATTTTTATTTTATTTATGCATTTGGAAATAAAATATATTAGTTTTACATAAAATAACATTTGAGTATGTCTTCTAGTCTTCTATAACTCATGATAAAAATGTGTGATAGTCTTCTTTTTACTCAGAAAAAAAACAGGGCAAAAAAAACATTACATCACTGGAATACATTACATAGGAAACCAGGTCTAGCTGCAGACACGCTTCACATAACTAGATCATTCAATTAGTGCTCAATGGGAACGATAAGGCAGTGCAGCCTGCGGATGTGTGAGCCATTGCAAGCTGTTCACCTGCACTTTAGTTTCGGGATTCTGCACAATTATGTATGTTCAACCAGCTTGTCCTAATGAATTACATATAGAAACAGTATCCACTGGCCTCTTTCTCACTGTACTTTGAACAGATTCTCATGAGTTATTTGCATTTGCAAACAGAAACAAATTAATTTGCTATGAGGGGACTGAATTTGGGGAATGACCCATTTTAAATGACAATATGCTCAGGAGAGCCAATTAAAGGACTGTTAAGGGTCCATCGAAGGCATTCCGGGTTGCGTAAGTCATTTCAATTTTGGCTGACATCAAACATAGAAATATAATGTCATGCAACATTAGACTGAAAAACATCTTCAGAGTCGATTAGCATCAGATTTTGACAGTGGACCAAAAGTTCAGGTCACTTTAAAACCTTGTTTGAAAGTATATTATGAACAACACAGTGTTCATTGTTTACAGCAAGAGACGACAAAGTTTTTGTTGAAGAACTTAAATGTTCATCATTTCTTAAATGAAGCTGTATTATTGGATCTGTAGGCTTTTGTAAATCACAGACTGAGGTTGAACTACTGTTCCAGATGAATGAACTTCTACTAATTCATCTCTTATGTAATATTTGTGGATACTGTCAAAACACAACACAAAAGTATGATGTTATGATAGACGATTTTGTTTTGATTGTTACATGTTCTTTGTCAATGCTATAAATGAATGCAGAGATTATATTCTGCTGATTTAAATCAACCGTCTAAAACATACAACCTGCGCAAGTCGACGTAAACAAGGAGGTCATGACATCGCTTTTCTTAGTATCTCTGTGCAGACATAACGCTAAAGATACCAGGGTCACAGGTTTTATTTGTCTGATGTTCCATCATGATAACAAAGCAGTTTTTTAAATATGTTAAAAAGTTTGGACTCTGTAATTTTAATTCTTTTTAAATAAATAATTTACTGAGTTGTATGTATTAGCTCAAAATTATAATAAAACACAAGTACTGTGAAATATTTAATACATTTTTTTGTACAATAACATTTCTATTAATTCACTCATTCATTTTACTTCGGGTTAGTCCTTTTATTCATCAGGGTTCACAACAGTGGAATGAACCACCAACTTATCCAGCATATGTTTTACACATCGGATGCCCTTCCAGCTGCATCCCAGTACTGGGAAACATCCATACACTCTCACATGCCACATGCAAACTCCACACAGAAATGCCAACTGACCCAGCCAAGACTCGAACCAGCAACCTTCTTGCTGTGAGGTGACAGTGCCAACCACTGAGCCAGTGTCACCCCCTTTTCTATTCTAATTCTATAATTTATTAATCTAATGCAATTTTTTCAGATGAAGCTGATCCGTTCTAACAACACATTTTTGTTGTTAACATTATAGTAAAATAAGTCTTAAAGGTGTGCATTATTTATGTCTACAGTATATAGTGTGCAGATTAAGTTTTATTGTAAATGCTTTGCCTTAAACAGCCTTTTCTTGTTCTTAAAAAACTAAACTGAGAAAATGAGAAAACAAACTTTAATTTAGATTTTATTTATCTTTAGATTCATTATATACAGTAAAAAATATGTAAACAACACCATGACATTTAATTGTATTTGACAGTACTGTTAAATTCAGTTATGAAAGTAACATTATAATTTAGAATTTACATTTCAGGACTTCATTTCATTTACACACACATGTTTTTTTTTCCGATCTGTTATGTACAGTAGGGATTATTGTTATAATATTGTTAAATGAATGATTACTGCATTTTGCATTATGGTATCTGACATTTGCTGGGTTTTTTTTTTGGCTGAATCATTTTTAAGGGTTTCTGCAGGTTCAAAAAAACACTACAATTTAATGCTTTTAATAATAAAATAATAAAAATAAAATATTTTAGACATTTCATAGCAAAGTATTTTAAATATTGTGTAACAACAAACAAGCTCTACTTGTATCTATACACTTTTTTCCAACATAAACTTTCTTTAAAAAAATAAATAAATAAACAAGTATTGTTCCCAGAGATGGGTTGCGGCTGGAAGGGCATCCGCTGCATAAAATCGTGCTGGATAAGTTGGCGGTTCATTCCGCTGTGGCGACCCCGCAAGGGACAAAGCCGACAAGAAAATGAATGAATGAATAAACAAGTATTTTAAAAGTTTTAAAAACTATAATAAAATAAATCTATGCACAACAATCTGCCCAGGTCGGTGTTATGAGCAGTTAATACGTGGAGCACTTTTTTAAATAGAGATGTCCAGATCCGATTACAATCCGATCAGGCCCGATCACGCGGTTCCAGACTCGATATATACAGTATATTTATACAACAGTTCTGTCTGGTTCTCGAATCTGATTGGCTGATAGCAGTGTGATATTCTGCAATAACAGCACTCGTACAGCCTCTTCACCTTTGTGTATTACTCCGCCCACATAGAGTGACAGCAGATCAATAAACTCACTACAGTTTGACAAATATTGCAGCTGTTGGACAACATAATGTACTTTTGAGGCTTTTTTGGGCAAGAATGTAGTTGTTTAGATTGCAATTATGCAGTTTATTTATAAGGATAGTGCCTATTTCAAAATATTTATAATTTCTGAGAGACAGCGCATCGGCGTCTGACGTTGTCTATCCACAAGATGTCGCCAGGACCGCATAATAAGCCCTTGCTTAGATTAATTCAAATTAAGTTAAATTAATTAGATTAAAACAGCGTGATTTCGAACTACAGCTGATCAAATCATTATTAAACTGGTAAGTGATATTCTAAGTCGATCTCTCTCTTTTGTATAGATTGCAATTATGCAGTTTATTTATAAGGACAGTGCCTATTTTAATACAGTTACTTTCCTATCCCGGTTCTCAACAGTGTTATTCAGAGACCTCACCCCCGAACTAGAGCTGTAGTGTAGTTCTAGAGCTGTATTTTTACAGATTTACTCACATATCAGGAACGTGTGTTGTGTTGGCAGAAAGAAAGAAGAAAAGCCCGCTTGTGTTTAGTGTTTTTCCTTATCGCAAACACAACAGCAATCTGGCAGTGATTGTGCTGCTTTTTTGGGCTTTATTATTGTGATATCCCGATTGCAACAGAGAAAGACTGTAGACTGTACCTAACAGTATAAGAAGATATCTCTGTAGACGGATTGCATTTCATGTCAAGTTCAGGCTTATAATCTTCAATTGTCAGCAAAATCACCTGTTTTGTCATCACTTATACATTATGCTTGAGAATCATTCGAACACTAATTCTAAAGTGACGTTGGTGAATTAGTAACAGCTTCTGGTGTTTTGACGTCAGCTGTACATGTAAATGAACAGCGAAAAAAAGTGGTTCCTAATACAAAAGGGTTTTTAGACTCTCCGTGGTTGATTTCCTTTTTATATACACGATTGTGCCATTGAACTGTTGTATAAATGCAATATCACACTCGTAGCAGTGCGATATGTCTGTATATCAGTACTGGTGGGACACTAAGCACGCCTCCCACCAGTGCTGATTTACATCGAACTTCTACGAGAGTGATATATATATATATTATTTTTTAACACATCTATAGTTATGGAGTGACACAGAGTTAGAACTCTTTCTTGACCTCACACAGAAACAGCAACGCATGCGGCATGACACCATGAGTATTGAGCATGTCTGCGTTCTGGAGGTGTTATAAAGTTGATGACAACAACATTGCCATAGCAAACTGTGAGATATGTGAATTTGGATTTGCTTGCCGGGTATTTTAAGTTGAGGTGCTAATTGTTTTTACATTAGATTTTTCTTTATATTTACTGTTGCACTAAAGTCCAAAAGTGAAGAATTGATGTTATTTATTACGTGATTGCTCAAGCTACCTCACAGAAGTGCTCTGTTTGTTAACAGAGTTGTTGAATGTTAAAATAAGGTGAAATAAATCAAAAATAAGGCACATCCTGGATCTGTTTCTTCACTCTTCGCTCTTCTTTTTTTATGTATTATAGAAGTATCGGATCGAGTTTCGGTATCGGCAGATACTCAAAATCAAATGACTCAGACTCGGACTTGGGGGGTGGGGGGGGGGATGACCTGATCAGGACCTCCCTACTTTTAAACAAATGTTATTGTAAGGACAATAATTAAACCATTATGATAAATAAAGTTTAAAAAAAGTTTAAAGTTTTATTGAAATGGATTGTCGGTGATTGTATGGGTTTTGGCCAGATTGGGTAGCAAAACATGAACAATGGAAAATTAAGACCTGTTTAAAAAAGATTTAAGACCTAGAACAAAATATTTCAGTATATTTAAGACTTTTTAAGGCCTAAAACTTAGATTTTGAAATTTAAGACATAGGTGCTGCATGGTGGCGCAGTGGGTAGCACGTTCGCCTCACAGCAAGAAGGTCGCTGGTTCGAGCCTTGGCTGGGTCAGCTGGCGTTTCTGTGTGCATGTTTGCATGTTCTCCCTGTGTTGGCGTGGGTTTCCTCCGGGTGCTCAAAGACATGTTCTATAGGTGAATTGGGTAAGTTAAATTGTCAGTAGTGTACGAGTGTGAATGAGTGTGTATGGATGTATCCCTGTGAGGGGTTGCAGCTGGAAGAGCATCCGCTGCATAAAAACATATGCTGGATAAGTTTGCGGTTCATTCCGCTGTGGCAACCCCTGATTAATAAAGGGACTAAGTTGAAAAGAAAATGAATGAATGAATGATTTAAGACATTTAAAGACTTTTTAGGACCCCGCGGATACCCTGTTTTTGTTAAAGCACTTACAATTGACAAAATGTTAAATTAAATCACTATACTGGATCTGTAGACTCTTGAAACACTAAACTATCAATCATTCCATTCAAATGAAGTTCTGGTTATTCATCACTTGTGTAATATTTGTGGGCATTGTCAAAATACCATACAGACACGTGCTGTTATGATTCATGCTTTTATCACGTTTCTGACAGGTCTGTTCTTCCCTTACGATTGATCATGCTGTTTATGGAAACTATCACCTGAAAGATTCCTTCTAATGTGACCTAAACAATAATATAAACTTGTAAACACAGACAACTTATTCATTTTTTTGTTTCAAAGCATGCAATATTAAACAGTGCTCGAAACATGTGCAAAAATCCTTGGATCAAACCAAGACCTACCTTTAAAATGGAGACTATCACAAATACATGACATGTGACATTTGGGGTAGTAAATAAAGCATGTGGAAGGAGATCTGAGGCTGTTCTTCTGGCCTGACTGGCATGACAGCTCTGAATCGAAGCAATGGCTTTTTCATCTCTCCTGCATCCTGAGGGCTCGGTTTGTCATGGCATGTGCATGAGAGTTTGATGAAGCCCTGACTGAGAGATTGTTCTACTGGGAGACCAGCACTCTTCCTCGGGCAAATCTCCTCAACTGTTTGTGAGACACTAAACTGTCCCCACTCACTGAGAATCAGCCATAAGCACAACTCCTCCAGTAAAACATTTAGCCTGTCAAGCTGGCAGTGCTTGAAATGACATATTGTGCAAAAAGTTGTATTTGCGAAGAGAATCTGTGCCCTTTGGTCAGCAAATAAGTAGGCTCACCGCTGTGACAGCTGCAGAGGTGGCAGTGGGGGTCAGCCAAAATACGCTTGTTCAAAAGACAAATGTGTTTACACAGAATGACTTTTGGTAATAGGCCACAAAAAAATAAGAGCAATTCTTTGTTCTGGAGTACACTTTGATGCTAAAGCTACAAGGTTAAAATGAAGTACGGCATTATGTTTCAAAAGCCTTTAATTCTAAAAAGAATGTGATTAAGAAATTCGGTCTAGACATGAAAAATACATTAAAGCTAGGGAAGGCAATAACATAGTGAAAAGAAATAACAAGCATCCCATCCTCCCTTCAGATAACTCTTTCCAAAACATTAGTCTTACAAAGTCATTAGAGTATAGTTTGTAAATGACACAACTGTTTCAGATTCTCTCAGTTATTGACTTATAATTGTAAGTCAGCATTAAAAGGAAGTTAAGATTGTCCTTTCTTCCTCTATCATGACACAAATTGAATCAATTTACTAAATGAGAAAAAATAATGTAGGGTGGTGCATGATTTCGTCCTTTGGCTACCGATTGGATCGCCGGAAGATGGGAGTTGCTTACAAAATGAAGGAAGATTTGAATGCCATTTGGCAGTCAGTTGTGCAATATTAAGGTTGATTTATACTTCTGTATGAAGGGCACACGTATGGTCCGGTGTAGCCTTTATTCGGTCACATAGCCCTCGCCACGGCTGTTGCGGACGCTGATGCGCACATCTCCAAAAATGTAACTACACATTGCAACGACGCATAGCGCAAGCTTTGTGTTTGGTTGGCTTGGTAGTGTTGAGGAGTGTGGGCGGTGCTGAGAGTCGTGGGACAGCCACGAGCCAGACGGAGCGAGTGTTTACAAGTGTGGGGTCCCGTGAAGGAGCTCCAGATGGGAAACTTTTGTTTTGTGTTTACCTTATGATTGAAGTTGTTGCATGTCCGCTGGTTCCTGCCTCTGAATGAGCAAGTTTTCGCTACTTGTACATTAAGGCAGCGTTCAGAAAAAAACAAAACTGCGAGAAACTCGATAGAAAAACATAAAAACCTACTGCCAGCTAGTGTTAGTGTTATTGCCAGCTAGGAAGTGTTATTGCAGAGAAACAGAAACAGCACACAGAAGTATAAATGCAAGATTACGCGCAAGGCTTGCGCTTGTGGGTCATGCCGATCACTCGACACAGAAGTATAAATCAGCCTTTACTGTCACCAGAATCACCATCACCACCATCAAGTACAGAATGTTTCAGATGCCCAATGATGACAAGAATGAGGAACTAAAATTTACAGATGGATTTATATAATATTCATTTGAACCACTGCCTCCTGCGAAGGCAGGACAGAAATGAGATACGCCCTAATGCATACCATGTGACCAGAAGTGAAGAAAAGTTGTTTCGAGAGGAGATGGAAGGTTGTGGTATTTGATTAAAGAATATGAGGGCAAGTAAATTTGAATGAAATAAGTATAGTGCACGGATACATTGTTTATAACATGGGTGACCAACCCTGTTCCTGGAGATCGACCTTCCTGCAGATTTCAGCTCCAACCCTGATCAAACACACCTGAACCAATTAATTAGAACCTGAGGAGCACTTGATAATTACAGGCAGGTGTGTTTGATATGGGCTGCAACTAAAAACTGCAGAAAGGTCGATCTCCAGGAATAAGGTTGAGCACCCCTGGTTTATAACAACCACTACTACATACATATAAACATAAGATGGGTAAAATTTTGATTTCATGCCGACTTAAAATAAAATATTAAGTTATTGTTTGAACATAACTGCTGCTAACATTGAGATCATTTGTAATAATTTGGAATCAAAAATGTTTTTCAAAACTGGCAAGAAGGGGTGTTGTTCAATAATGTTAGGACAACTGTGAGGATTTTTAATGATCCACTTCAAATGTTGACTACTGTATATGTGCTAAAGATGTCATTACATTGAAATAAATTAAACCATGTAATTTCCTGTTCACAAGAAAAAGTGCAACCTTGGGGTTATTTTATGTTCTTCTAGCACTGTATAACTACTGTAATATATATATATATATATATATATATATATATATATATATATATATATATATATATATATATATATATATATATATATATACACACTGTATAACTATACTGTATAATATAGCCGAGTAAGAGGGTTTCAGTGTCAAGCAGTAAATTTCTGCAAAATTAACATTTTAAATGAAATATTGATAAGTAATCCACATTGAGCCAAATCAAAACCAATTGAAATACTGAAATAATACAAATAAGAATCTAATTAAAGTGCCATATTTGTTGCGTTGCCCAGCCCTAATAAAGACAAGTCTAAACAGTTTGCCAAATGTTTTGAGCTTGTCCATTTTCAATTGCATTCAGTAGTGAAGAATACATTTGATCTGATTTTTTAGTAAAGTATAAACGTCGATTATGCTGTCGAATGAATTCAACCAGCCACAAAAAGCCTTCATCTTACCACTTACTGACCTACTACAAATTAAAATTTCACTTAATTGTAAAAAATTGTAGTTTCCATTCATGTGATTTGTGTTTTTTCGCTTTTCTGCTTTCTTATAAGTTGAGCAATATGGGTAAACACTAGAAATTTCTAGTGTTACAATATAAAGAAAAACAAAAGTGAAAACTGAAAGTAACAAACATCTGTGAACGGTAAAGGCAGTGAGCAAACTCAATGCAAATAATACAGTGAGAGTTTTAAAAGTTTTAAAAGAGACACGACTGAGCAAGGGGTCACTAACGCTGGCAGCTACGACAGCTGTTCAGACAGACATTCACCTAGCCATGAAGCTCTGATTGAAGGTCACATGGCAAAAAATAACCCAAAGAAAAATAAGAAACATGCATTTTGTTGGAGAAAAAGAGTTCAAAAACAGAAATGTGTATAGAGAATCACTTCTAAAATATTTCATATAAAACAGCACATGAAAGGTAGTGACAAACAAATAAAGATGGACATACACAGAGGAGAGAGAGAGAGAGAGAGAGAGAGAGAGAGAGAGAGAGAGAGAGAGAGAGAGAGAGAGAGAGAGAGAGAGAGAGAGAGAGAGAGAGCAGCTGGAAGCCCAGGAGCGCAGTGAGTGTGAGACAGGAGAGACGGCTGCCTCCAAGCACACATATGCTTCTGAGCTGCTCTTTTACCCTCTCTATCTCTCTCTCGCGTTCCCTCTCTCTCTCTCTCTCTCTCTCTCTCTCTCTCTCTCTCTCTCTCTCTCTCTCTTAAGCTTTTAAATGACAAAATTCATATTAATATTTTTATAAAATAATAATTACTATTATTTTAGGTCTCTGAGTAAACAAGAAAATTTGGGACAGTACGCATGTCAACTGTGTAAAACAAGAGGTGCTTCTAAAATTCAATCTAAAATTATGAAACATCTTTTATTAAACAAATATATCTCCAGAGCTCATGAGCTTGAGTGCTTTTTAATTTAAAGTAAAAATCAGGCAAAAGAAAGTATGCAATTGTCGGTGCAATAGCCTAGTGGTTAGCGCGCTGACATATGGCGCAGTAGCACTTCAGGGCGTTCAGAGTTCGAATCCCAGCTCAAAGACATTTCCCGTCCCTAACCCCTCTCTCTCTCCCACTTCACTTCCTGCCTGAAATACTGTCCTATCCACTTAATAAAGGCCAAAATAAATCTTTAAAAAAAAAAAAAAGGAAGTATGCAATTCTTATGAACTTCAAACACTGCTATTTTTACTTTGAGTATAAAATAATGTCCAGTCCAAAAATACCAATTAATTGTAAATTTTAAATCTTCATACTTCATACTTCAAAACAACTACCTATTTTTCCTAATTATCAGAAAGAAGTGGCTAAGTTTTTATATGTAAGAATGGTACTTCTGATTTAGTATGTAATTTAACATTTAATTAACAGGTCAGAATGTGTTGTTTGATTTTTACATAAATAAATCTGGGTCACATGTTTTTTTTAGATACAATTCTTGCTATAAACCAATTATAACTATGATATTTTCTTCAATAAGCTGAAAATTTGCTGCTTATTTATAGTAATTAAAGTACTAGTTGGGTTTAGGTCTGGGTTTAGGTTGGGTATAGGATTACAAATGTCAAATAAGATCAGAATAAGTACTTTATAAGTACTAAACAGACCATATCTTATGGTAATAAGCCACTAATTAATAGTAAGAATTGTTTCAACTAAAGTGGTACTCAAATCTGTTATGCTAAAATACAGTGGAATATCATGTTGTCCATAGTTTGACATTTTCCCAAAATGTTATTTAAACCATTAAAGTAAGCACTTAAAAATGCTTTCTATAATCACTTTTGTATATTAAATTAAATTTAAACACCAAAATAGGATTTATAGGAACTGTACCTCCATCAATTCATCTTACAGCAATTCAGCAAAGTCACACAACATCAAACCAAACACACGTGTCAGTACATCAATACAAAAAAAATATCAACATTAGGTGTATTACATAAACTTTACTGCTTGCAAGCTCACACAAGCTGTCATACCTCTGAATGACACACCTACACGTGCACGTGCAGTAGTTTAACAGCTACTGTACACTGTTAAAACAACACTGATAACTTAACTCTTAACTCACTCACTCTCCATGCATTATAGTGTGATTATTTGTTGCTCTTTGAGTCTCTATGAACTCAATAACTACAGCAAAAGAGCAGCATAAATGGTCAAGTGTTGCAATCAAAACAAGCTTCATCATCATAGTTCACTGTGAAGTTCTGACCCAGTAGTAAGTGCAATGAACCTCATATTATCTCAATTATTATCAGGCACACTCAAACAGATATCATTAGACATTACTAAAATATCCTGCAGAATTAGCCACATCATGACACAGATAATATATGAGATCCATAGAGCCTGAGCTTTCCAATAAGACAGAAGTGAATCTGCAGTACTAATCTGAGGAAATTATATTACTACGAATGGAGAATGCTGCATATCTTAAGAGACCAAGTGATTTTGAATAGGGCTAATAACAAGCATTAGTGATGAATTCTGCTCTTTAAATAAAAAAAATATGTATATCAAATGTGCAAACTCAAAAATGCTGAATATTATTAATGAATTAAACTGAAATATCACTAAGATAAATGAACATTGCACTGGACAAAATGCAATTAACACAGTCATGTTATCTTGTGTTCTGCCGTCTGAACTTTGGTAATACAATCGTGTGAGACAGTTCTGGGGCATAATTATACTGAATAATCTTGATGACAGACTTTGGCTCGGCCATTTCAGAATGATTAAAACAACATTTGAATAGTTTTGTGATGAAATTGATCCATAAGTGGTAAGTCCAGCTCCAGTTATCCAATAACACTAGCTATGTTTCCATCCAAAGAGGCGAATTAAATTCATGCGCAAAACTGGAATATTGCATAAAAGACGTGCGAATGAAGCACCGTTTCCATCCAATAAGTCAAAGAGAAAAAAAAATAATCACTTCCTGATTAACTGGCACCAAATATCAAGAGTAAAAACAGAATTTACTGCGGTAGGAGAATCTGCGTGAATCTTTTCCTTATTTAATAAATTACTTGTGCCTCAGAAGAGAGTATGCCGACAGGCAATGAAAGTGTAGTGGCGTTTGAAGGTGTGAGATGCGGAGCGCAGATGCTCTTGACAGTTCTGGAGGTGATTAATATTATAATAACACTAATAATGAAATGGTTAAGGTGACCAAAACAACATTTCCGATGTTTTACTATGTGTTCAGCCTGCTGGTTTGTCCATGGTTTGATCATCACATGACCTCTTATAACAAAATCACATGACTATTTTAATGCGCATGCAGGAATTTGTTCGGTAAAAGTGTTTCCATCGTAGATTATGCACATTTTTTCTTATCGAATAAAAAGTTTATCCTACTCAGCTATACACATACGTTTTTTCATGCGCATTTTCAAAATCGATGCGCATCAGGACATTTCCAAACAATTTTTTATGCACATTTCCAAAATGCGCAGACAAATAGATGAAATTATAGAGAGAAAAAGTCTCTTCTGTTTTATTTATTTATCTTTAAATAATGCGCAAAAAGTACTTTCTATTTTCTGAATATTTCAATAATAGTTTCTGCAAGTGTCTTCTTATTAGATCAAAACTTTTTTCCAGAACATCTTAGAATTTCCAACCAGCATTTTTTTAACAAAATTCTGAATTTGCATACAAATAAGTGGATGGACACATCATCGCTAATGTGAATGCACTACGGTACTAATTTACGCACATTTTAACGCCTAAATGTATTCAGATGTGACTGAGTACACATGAGGGGTTTGGAGGCTGGAGGCTCTGGCAGATGCACCTGCTCCTTTCTGTGTGTGTGTGTGTGTGCGCGAGTGTATGTGTGTGTGTAAATCAGTGCGCTCTACAGCTGGACACCTGAGTCTGTGATGTCTCTCAGGCTTCTGGCACAATAAATCAGCACACCTCATCAAATCCCCATTGCAGAGCGTCAATAAAACAAACAGTGTCTTTACAGGGGTCAAATACTATGAGGAATCGCATTTCCTGTGAGACCAAACGATTAAATGTACTATGAAAGAATAAGTAGTAACTTGAAGTGTTATTTTTAAAAGTGCTACAGATCACAAAGAAAAAAATACCTCTTTAAAAGCTTCAACCAATTTAATTTGTCCCTTATAAATCCGAAAAGGTACAGAAATTAGGGATTATTTAAAATATATTCTCATTTAGTCTCAAATAGCATCAAATCAAACTGTCAGACAGCAGTTCCAGCAGTGTAACTCTAACTCTTGTAGGTGAGCTGCACAACTTGTTAGCTTGTAAAACTATAACCCTATGATCGGATGCTTTCTGAACTTCTGTTCTCTGAGCGCTGTCATTTTTGAAGTGTGTATTTTCATTTTAGTGGAAAGTGTGGGGCAATAATTGACACATTCATCTTAGTTTCTGTCCATGAAGTCAGTCCGTATAAACAGGACACAGGCAAGTTGAATGCGCAAAGAAAATGAGTTCTTGCAGTGATGCTGCAAAAGCGTCGATCTCATCTAGCTGCACTTATCCATGGTTCAAATTAGTTTAACCGATGCAAGTATATGGCTGTGCGTAAAACGAAGCACGCATATAAAAGCATAGAAAAAAGTGAAGCCAAGGTCAGCCCAGTTGTTACATAATCGATTGCCAATGATAGGTTAACATGCTTTATGACATCACAACCATAATGATTTCGTGTTTACCAAAGCTGTATTTTTTTATTACGTTGAAAGGTTGAATTTATAAAAATATTTAAAAGTAAAAATAAAACAAGCACACTGGGGCACACTTGTTTTTCCTTTAGACATAAGATTGAAGACCCCATTGGCAGATTATTTAGCTTGTTTTAAGGAAAAACTCACTTAATTTTGACATATTTTTTGTTAAAACAAGACAGTATGCTTTGCTTGTCTAGAAAATGCTTCTTAATTTAAGATTTTTTAGATATTTGGACTAAAAACAAGATAAAAAATCCAAGTAAGAAAAGCATTTTTTGCAGTGCACGTACAGAAAGACAATAAGTAAATAGAGAGTTGTGTTCAACTTGATAAGGCCAGGTGAGCAGTGCTCAGGTTTCATGTATAACCCATATAAGATAAGACTTAACCTCATAACCCAGATAAGACTGTTGATCAAAAACACAACCACCCCAAAATATGTATCCTCCTGGTAGGGAAATGAATATGAGGGCAAAAAGATTTTTAACAATAATTTGGGTTAGGGTCACCAGTAGTTAAAAGTTGCAAAAAACGTCACGTTAAGACTAAAGTCAAGACCAAAATAATGTATTGCAATAGGCCAGGTCATAATAGCCCAATAAATGCTTCCCGGGACTAATTAAACAACGAAAGAGAATTTGTTCATTAAAAACTGTTCACGTTTATAACTTCCTGACAGTGCAAACTGAGACGACACATCTCCCAGAACTTGAGATACATGATAGAAACAGATTTAATTAAGCCCATAAGTATGCCAACGTTCATATCAAGATTGAACAAAGTGACAACGATAAATGAATTTCGCATTACTCCAAACTCAAAGCCCAGCGAACACAAAGTCTCTTAATTAAACAAAATAAAATGCTTTATAACCGACTTCAAGTAACATTATTTGGTGGTGTCATTTTTATGTAGTCACCAGACTGTTACTTTATCCTAATTTGCACACTCCCAAAGAACGGCTGAATGGAAACAGAGGCAAAGGAAAGGATGCAACCAAAATTGGCGCTGCGACATAAATCTCCGAGGCACAAAATGCCTTATCGGATATCTATACGTTTTATTTCCAACAAATCTTCCCCCGTGATTGTTTATGTGACAAGTGCCTTGGTGACTTAAAAAAAGAGGTGAAGGAAGACAGAAAAAGGAGGAGAAATATGGGCCAGCCCTCCTTTCAGCCTGGACACTTTCCTCCTTCCTTCTGTCCCTCAAACACTGCTCTCCTGCCCACTTCCTTGGAAACTTTATCACATACCCTTCCACCAGCGTCGCCAGAACTTCCCACTGCAATTTGTTATAAAAACTTTTCAGTTGGCCCACACGTGGTCTGGTTTTTAAAGAGCTGCAGCCCCTTTCTCACGTGGTCTGTGGGCTATTGAGTCGTCACAGGCCCCCTGAATGATGGCCGAAAAATAAGGCACCGCAGACAATGCTTGGTCTTGATTAATTCAGTTCTTTCAGGACCCT
>LR812520.1:38466220-38553720 GCA_903798195.1 Danio kyathit | reverse complement strand
AGATTTTTTATGTGATTTTCTTCTTGTCTGGTAAAACCCTGGCCCTCTGACAAATATAGTTGATGACCCCTGGTCTACATGTTTGCACCTTGACATATATCTTTAGATCTAATTAGCTCAGAAAAATATCTATTACCTGTTTATTTTAGTTTGATCATTACTTGAATAAATGATGTTTTTATTGATCATAAAACAGCATTTTGCAAATTTTGGTTAAATGTAAGAAATAGCATTATCGCAGCACTCAGCAACAATGCTCCATATAGCACATTTTCCCTGTATTGTGCAGCCCTAATTTCTGTTGTAAAACTGTAAGTATAGTGTGTCCACAGTCATATTGGAGTGATAAAAGCACAACAAGTCTCTTTTTTTTAATTTCCTAAAGTTAAAACAGGAACCAAATCCCTCACATTTTGAGGCAGACCGCAACGTGACATAGGAGTGCAGTTTCTTCGTCCACTGAATTGATTGACAGCTGCATATTAACATGTCTCCAATGCGTATAATCATATCAACAAGACAGGACGTGCGCAAAGCAACTGGGATTAAAAGATCTGTTCAGCTCTCTGTGATCATCAATCATAATCAAATGTGATTAAGAATGAGTTTTACATGTTTAAAAGGTTTTTAAAACAGTGCATGTTTTAATGAATTGGTAATTGATTTTACCGTCTTTATCACCACAGCAGCATGTCAGTGCAATTATAAAAGACGATGCTTCAATCCCGGTTTGTGGACGATAAATCAGGTTTATTTTGTACATTAGCATAACGGATATCCATACAGCAGTGGATATTAATGTGTATCCTGTCACATTAAACCCATGGTGTGTGTGTGTGTGTGTGTGTGTACGTGTTTTTGTGACATATCAGGACACAAATCTGAATAATGACATAGGTATGACACAGGTATTACAAAAAGGAGGTGAAATATGAGGACATTGGTGACGTCCTCACGTCTCAAAAAGCTTCTAAATCACACAGGATGAGTTTTTTCAGGGAGTAAAGCTGTACACTGTCTCCTGTGATGGTTGGGTTTAGGGGTAGGGTGGGGTGAGGGCAATATAATATACGGTTTGGTCTGTATAAAATGAATGGAAGCCTATGTAATGTACCCACTTTTCACAAAAACAAACATGTGTGTGTGTGTGTGTGTGTGTGTGTGTGTGTGTGTGTGTGTGTGTGTGTGTGTGTGTGTGTGTGTGTGTGTGTGTGTGTGTGTGTGTGTGTGTGTGTGTGTGTGCGTGCGTGCGTGTGTGTGTGTGTGTGTGTGTGCGTGTGTGTGTGAACTTTGTAACGTGTGCACTCATCGCAGAAAGGCTTGAGTTAACTCCAAAGCAAATACATCAAATAATCATTGGAAATGTTCTTACTATAGTATTTCTCACAAAATGTATGTAAGATCTGCTTCCTTCATGTCCGTCACTGTGCTGTTTATCTGACGGAGACAGAGGCTGTGTTCGAAACCGTCTACTACTCAGTAGGTACTGCATTTGAATTTAAACGTACTACTCGGCCGTTAGAAAAGTACGTTCTATACAGTATGATTGTAAGAAGTATGAATGGAATTCGGATGTACTACATCCACCATTTATCATGGTCACGTGACCTACCTGCGTCGGTTGTGTCGCTTCACTCCCATTCATGAATTCTCTCGCGGGGCATCATGGGATAGCGCAGCATGCATGGGATGCGCACTTCAAATTCCCGGCAGAAGTAGTAAGTCATCAGGGTACTTCTCGCATACTGATTTTCGAATTCTATGAATTCGGACATACTACTCGACTTGCATACTGATTTTAGCGTACTGTATAGTATGGAAGTATGCGGTTTCGGACGCAGCCAGAGACACACTGTTAGACACGTGGAAACGGTGGCAGGGAGAACTAGCATTAAAGGCAACAAAACAGCTACATTGTGTTCAGAGCAGAAAATTTTAACATTTTAAAAGTGTAATAAATAATCTGATGGGTGTTTTGAGCTGAAACTTTACAGACACATTTTGAAGACTCAAAAGACTTATCTTAAATCTTGAAAAAGGGGTAAATAGGTGCTCTTTAAACTACTTTTCCACTATATTGTCGGACCATTCTATCAGGTACTAATACAGTTGTGTTTTCACATAATCCTGGAACAGCAAGGCATGATTGCAAATTGTTCTCCGTGCTGGACTGGTGGATTGCTTATGCGCATTACATTTTTCCTAAACTTGCTAAGCAGAAGTGCACTATTGGTTCATTTATTGTTTGCTATTCAACATAAATATCTGATTATTGTCCATATTGCTGTTACGTTACGTTACATTACGTTACCAAGGCAACAATGAGTAGGTTTACATGGACACCAATACTCCGATTTTAATACAATCAAGACAATACTCTGATTAAGAGTCTACCATGTTAACAGTGATTTTTGATGAATTAATCTGACTAATGTCATTATCGAACTAAACAGTAATCGAATTAAGACATGTGGAGTAGCCGATTATAGTCGCATTATTGAAACGCAGTACAGACATGTAAACACTGCAATCATACTATTACCATCGTGTAGGATTTTCGCCGTGTTTTGTGACAGGATAGTCTATACACACAAGGCTGTTTGACACTATTCTCTGCATCTACAGAGTCAGTGAAGAACCACAGACACCTGCATCGCGAAATGCTGAGTTTTTTCATTCTATTAAAACTACAGTCTTCCAGCAGTTCATACTCGCATCTAATATCTCGTTTGTCACGGGGGGCATGCATGAAATGTTCTTGAATGAAAGTGAAAGTGCTAAACTGCAGTTAAAGTCCACAAATTAAAAATGAAACACCCGAAATTACACGAAACTCCGAAGGAAATGTGGAAAGCATGGTGACGTAATGACGTTAATCGAATTATGTGCTATAACATGTAAAACGTGATCATGAAAAAAATATTCAAAAAGCAACTCATGTAAATACCTTAATCATATTATTGTCTTATTCAGATTAAGGCAAACAATTCGATAACTGAAGTCCATGCAAACTGAATCAGTTGTATTAAACTCAAACAGTTCCGTTATCAGCATCACAGTGGAAAATGAAACCATTTCAGCATGGAATCTGGAATGATATGGTTAAGCAAGCAGAACCATTCGGTCTATAGTGGAAAAGCGGCTTCTGATTGGATTCGAACACCAAAACGGTGATTAAAAATGCAAGTAAAAAAAATAAAGTGCAAGTGTATAATTTAACAGTTAAAACAGGTTTAGCTAAATTGTCAAAACACAGGTGAAATAACGTCCAATTGTCATCTTGTGTATCTAATACATTGATGCGAAAGTGTAATTCTGACCTATACTTGTTTAAAACATCAAAAAAGTACATTTAATCATACTAAAGGCGGCACAGTGGCTCAGTGGTTAGCACTGTTGCCTCAAGAAGGTGGCTGGTTCAAGTCCCGGCTGGGCCAGTTGGCATTTCTGTGTGGAGTTTGCATGTTCTCCCTGTGTTGGTGTGGGTTTTCTTCAGGTGCTCCGTTTTCCCTCACAGTCCAAAGACTTGCACTATAGTTGAATTGAATAAACTAAATTTTCCGTAGTGTATGTGTGTGAATGAGTGTGTATGGGTGTTTCCCAATACTGGGTTGCAGTTTGAAGGGTATCCGCTGCGTAAAACATATGATGGAATAGATGGCGGTTCATTGCGCTCTGGCGACCTCTAAAATAGAGACTAAGTCGAAGGAAAATGAATGAATGATTAATCATGCTAAAAATGTATTATATTATAAATGATTAACATTTTTCTGATAAATGGTTTAAACCTAGTGGTTTGAAAAATCATGGCAAAGTATTAAGAGTTTAAATTACAATTAATTACACTTAAGTTAGTTATTACTCCTAAAATAATCTTTTAATATCAAATCGAATGATTCAAAAAATATTAAAAATTTTTGGTAATAAAAACATTTATTTTAAAACGTTTATTAAAGGAAAAAGGTTTGAAACGGATATGACAATTTGCACATTCCTAGTAGAGCAGCTATAATAATTTTGGCACATCCAGTGACTTCAAGTGAACTATAATCAAGACCGAATGGGATTTTAAGCTTAGCAACTGTAATTACTAGGCCACCTCTACTTACAGAACCTTCACTTACAACCTACAGCCTGTGAGTCAGCAAAACTACTTCTTAAACATTAGGTTACCAACACACCATATTTTGCAAAATTTAAAATTTAAAGGGTAGTTCCTCTGGAATATCCTGGGTCACTTTTATATAATGAAAGTGAAAGAGAAAGCTATCAAGCTCTAAAATAACAAAAATCACCACTAAAATGCTCAGTATCATTTGTTGCTGCTTCATTTGAAGCTATTTAATGCGTTTTGCTTGACCAACATTTTAGTAAATAATTGCAAATAATGTTTTCACAGAACTACTGCGTGTTTTTATTTTTTTATTCACTTTCATTAAATGTAATAGACTTTTCAATTCAATTCAATTAAATTCAGAGACCCACGGGTCATGTGGACCCCACAACAAGGGTTAATTCAGAAGCCTCAACAGTGTAACCTGAAAACAGGAAAGTAACACAAGAGGTTTCCAGATTCACCAGGGAGTTTCAGTAAGTGTGGTTTCCAGCAAGAGTCCTTAAGCAGGTGTTTCCCATTCAGGGCACGTTCGTTCTATTGACAAGCTGAACAAGAGGGCCTCAGTGAGGGCTAAAATACTACTGCTGACTAAAAACGTCACTTTTTCAAACTTAGTGCAGGCTTTGATGAGCCGTCTCCTTCCGGAGCTCTCTTTCCCCCCATTTACAATCTAGAGTGGTATGTCCAACACACAAAAACAACCCTAAGCAAACACACAAAACAGAGGTCCACGGTTTTAGACAATCAGCTCGCATGATTTTTACCCCCTGCACATGACAGCACACAGGCTGAAAGACTGAATGGCTGAAATACCACTCTGGTAACCGACGGACTGTTTAGATATACTATGAAACATAATATTTAAAGTTTAGAACGACTTCAAAGATAGTTCACACAGCATGAACATTATTTATTCACTGTCATGAGAGGGAGAAAATTATGGCAGAAACTTAATTTTTGTGGGAACTTTCTCTTTAAAATGTGAGTAAAGCCAGATGTCCCATATTAGTGTCTGCTTTGAATTAAATGTATAAATGTGAAATGTGTATATACATATACACTCACCGGCCACTTTATTAGGTATACCTATCCAACTGCTCGTTAACGCAAATTTCTAATCAGCCAATCCCATGGCAGCAACTCAATGCATTTAGGCATGTAGACATGGTCAAGATGATTTGCTGCAGTTCAAACCAAGCATTAGAATGGGGAAGAAAGATGATTTACGTCACTTTGAAAGTGACATGGTTCTTGGTGTCAGACAGGTTGGTATGAGTATTTCAGAAACTGCTGATCTACTGGGATTTTCACGCACAACCATCTCTAGGGTTTACAGAGAATGGTCTGAAAAAGAGAAAATGAGCGGCAGTTCTGTGGGCCTTGTTGATACCAGAGGTCAGAGGAGAACGGCCAGACTGGTTCGAGCTGATAGAAAGGCAACAGTAACTCAAATAACCACTCGTTACAACCGAGGTATGCAGAAGAGCATCTCTGAACACACAACACGTCCAACCTTGAGGTGGGTGGGCTACAGCAACAGAAGACAACACCGGGTGCCACTCCTGTCAGCTAAGAACAGGAAACTAAGGGTACAATTCGCACAGGTTCAAAATTTAACAATAGAAGATTGGAAAAACGTTGCCTGGTCTGATGAGTCTTGATTTCTGCTGTGACATTCAGATGGTAGGGTCAGAATTTGGCGTCAACAACATTAAAGCATGGATCCATCCTGCCTTGTATCAATGGTTCAGGCTGGTGGTGGTGTAATGGTGTGGGGGATATTTTCTTGGCACACTTTGGGCCCATTAGTATCAATTGAGCATCGTGTTAATGCCACAGCCTCCCTGAGTATTATTGCTGACCATGTCCATCCCTTTATGATTAGTGTACCCATCTTCTGATGGCTACTTCCAGCAGGATAACATGCCATGTCATAAAGTGTGAATAATCTCAGTTCACTGTAGTCAAATGGCCTCCACAGTCACCAGTTTCAACCCAATAATGCACCTTTGGGATGTGGTGGACCGGGAGATTCGCATCATGGATGTGCAAATCTGCAGCAACTGCATGATGCTATCATGTCAGTATTGACCAAATCTCAAGAATATTTCCACGAAGAATTAAGGCAGTTTTAAAGGCAAAAGGGGATTCAAATCGGTCCTAGTAAGGTGTACCTATTTAAGTGTCCGGTGATTGTATACAGAAAGCATTTTTAGTAAAAAGTCTACTTTAATGCTTTAAATAGCTTTTGTAAAATAAAAATACCAAAATATGAGTAAAATAATCATTATTATTTTGATAATAAAGAAGTTTTTGGATGTTTTTTATAAATATAAATGGGTATATAATGGATATATACGGTTGTCTCTCTTTTGTAAATCATTTTAAAACATGCAATAGTCATTATTTTCACTCATGGCGATTTCATGACAAACTAAAGTTTTTTTTTTTTTATAAAAACAAATTCGCAATTACTTTCACAACACTATTTTGTCAATAGTCTTTGGCAAAACATCAGGTGCTCTTGAAATAAATGAAATTAAATAAATAAAAAACAGAAATGTAGAAATACACTGACACAATCGCATTAGGACATTGATATCATCATTGCACATAAAGCATGAGCAATTTACTTTTATTTTATTTATATAACTAATAGATTTTTCTCTGGTTGTAGTCACAAATTGGCATAAAAGATGCAGCTGTTAACAAAAAAAAATTATTTAAAAAACTTATAAGTGGAAAAAGCAATCAACGTTTGTTTAGTAAAATCATCTGAATGCAATGTGACTTGCATCTTGTGCATTACAATATTGAGAAACATCCTAAAAAGTAGAAGCAACACAAATAGGGAAACAGCTGATAACCTCAACCTGATTTTTGAGACCTAAAATTAACCCAACACACTGTTAGAAATAGAGAAAATTCACATATCTGATGCAGGTCTTTTCTAAATTTCACTGATGGATTAAAAACATTCACATGTATGTACAATAGCTTCAGACAATTGGCTACTACTAATAACGTAACTTTTCTTCACCAGTTCCCATTACATCACGCTGAATTCATATTCATGTCTATCATAACAAATCAACTTAATATGCTCTCACAATGGATTACGCTTCAATGGTGATCACAATGATGCTAAAACGGGTATCAGTTCTTTTTTTTGTACTATAGAAAACCTTTTTCGTACAAGAGGAAGTAATGCAGTGAATCTTACTCTTAGCCTACATTGTTAAAGACACTATATAGGGAAGTCATTGAAAAGTCTGGCATGACTAATGTATGGGGTAACATAGAGACAAATTTATGGACCTTCTTTTGAAAACAACTTCCTGCCCCATTTCTTTGGTGTGTGTCTGAGTTTGTGCGCGTATAAGGCAAAGAGAGAATTTGTGACGTCCACCTGGTCCAAACGGCTTTCGGGACACCGAAGAGCAATTTCTAACGCTTGGATTAACCTGAAGCTTCCATGATTATCCCCCCCACTTCCCCCCCAGCCGCCATAATTTGGCTGGAAGGGCCCCAGCTGCTAATTCTTTATAAATAGCGTGTAGCTCAGACCTCCTCCGGGGAGAACGGGGCTCAGAGGAATGGCTTGGGCACAAATCGGGCCGGAAAAAGCACACAACATACACATTTTGACAAACATATGGGACCATCACTGAGGATGAACTTGAGGTACATGTGACTTGGATTCGCCTCACGTGGATTTAACAATCAGCCAATTAGAAAAGCGACAACAGGCTATCAAGCCATGGTTGAGTTTGAGAAAAAAAGGAGAAAAGTTCAGTCATTATTTTCCCTGAAACCCGAAAGTAATTTGTTCATTTTTGTAAACACAACACAAATCAATATTTTTTCTGTCCATCCATTGAAAGTATTTTTTAAAAAACATTCATAAAGAGATTAACAACAACAACAACAACAACAACAACAACAACAACAACAACAACAAAAGTCACATGTTTAAACTGCTTTATTCATATCTCTTTACACCAACTCACGCTCATTGTAAATATGTGCCTCAACCTACATTTTTGGGAAACTGCACATAGGTTTCATTGGATTTTCTAGTTAAAATTAACATTATGGGGCAGTGTGACGGCAACAACTTTTGTTCCTTTTCACACTAATGATATTTTTAAAAGATTATTATTATGCAATATTATTATTGGTACGTGCACAACATCAAATAAATCCCCTAAAAGACTTAAAGGTGCAGCATGTAAGTTTGACACCCAGTGGTTGAACTAGGTGTTCCACTCCTAGTTCAAAACAAATGCAAGTGCAGGTTGCCAGATTATGCTGATTTAAGTCAAGTTCTAAATAAAATCAACGGCACCCGATAGCAGCAATATTTTCCATTTCAAAAGGAGTTTTTGTTCTAACCAACACCTGGAATTGATATATTAGAAACGGCTTCTATTTCTTGCAGCTGAACAACAGAAAACTGACAATGATCACCTCAGGCACACCTCATGTGATTTATTCAGTGTTAAATGCTAATAATGTGAGTTTGAATGACATTTTACATGACTATTATTGCCATACTACTGAAAGCAGCAGCAGGCAGTTTATCTCAGATCTTGAAAATAAAATAAACCATTTGATATTGAACTCTTGAACTGTGCAAGCTAACACATATCAGTGATTCACCATCTACATTTAATAATGTTAAAGAGGTTTAATATGTATTAATTAGATTATAAACCTTACCATTTTGTTGGAGTGCAGTGAGTGCACTATTCTGTGCTTCTGAATGGCTGTATTTAAATTTCTGTTGTGTTTCATCTGGTGCAAAAAGCCAAGTTGCTCATCATTGCAAACCTCATCACGTATTTTGTTGTTTAGACACGGGGTTACAATGTAACCTGCTCACCTAATGTTTATGTTCATAATATTTATATTATTTGCTAATTAATAACCACCTCATGTAGAACTCTGAATCTGTGTCTCATTTCAGAGTCTGCTACTGTCCACCAGAGGGTGCATTTCGGTCACAGACACATACTTTAAGAGCCTTAATGACTGAATGAATAAAATATGTTGTTTTCCAACAAGGTAACCAGAGGTGCTGAAATATAATTGGCTAAACTGGCATTGGGCTTGTTAAAAGACAGACATTCCGGCACATAATAGGCATTTTTAAATCAAAATAACAGAATCTAGGGAAAATAATTTAGAAAAGCTGTGAATAAGCAGAAACAAAAATTTTCATGTTTCTTAAATATCTCCAAACATATTAGAATATTTTATGCTTTAGAAGAAACAAAAACTTACATACAGCACTAGAGGTGTGAACCTACACTGGTCTCACGGTTCAGTTCGGTTATGCCATCGATTCGGTTCAATTCGATATCTCGGTGCATCACGGTGCATTGACGATGCTTTCCACACAGTTTTATTATTTCTTCACAGCACAGCAATTCTTGTATTAAAATGTATAAATATATTTATATACTATTTGTAAAACAATTTTGTCCTTTAATACAGTCAGATATATAAACTGTACCTTTAAACAACACAAGTATTTATGGCAAATAAACAAATATAAATTTTCCGCTCACTTTCTGAGCCTTGTCTACTAAGTTCGTTCTTACATCCCTATGATTGGTCTCGCTCTCAACAGAAAAGGCTGCGATTGGCTCTTGCGCGCTGCGCTCTTCACAGATGAGTGACACTGATAAACAGTAGTGGCGATCCAACTGATCCATGATAGACACGGAGGAGAAAACGCTGCAGACAAGCGCTCGTGTCTGTATCCAGAAGTATCGCTGTAACAGCCGCGAGAAGAGGAAAAGTCACGCCAGCAGGTCAAATGGGCCACAGTGAGAGAGAGAGAGAAAGAGAGAGAGAGAGAAAGAGAGAGATTTACTATCATTCTCTTAATCGCAGTGAAATAGGGGCTTCTGCTGTTAGTGTCAGTGAAACACTGTCCAGCAAACACACACCCAGTGAAATTGTGCACAGTTTCTGCGTTTTTAAGCAGTTGAAGCATTTTAAATACTCGCGCTCGCCTCTCTCGCCATAGTAAGCTACAGCGACATAGCGCATATGAGATAAATGACGTCAGTACATAATAACCGGTTATGATTATTACTGAACCGATATCGAATTGTCTGCGTCCGCATCACGGTGCACTGAAGAAACAATTAATTTTGACACCCCTATACAGCATCTTTGATGATGTCTTTAATGATGATAATTTGTAACAGAATTAGGGATGCAACGATTAAGCGGTTTCACTATTAACCGCGCTTTAATTTGTCACAGTTAATTTAAGGCTTCTCAACACCGCGTTTCTGCACAAAATAAAACTGCAGCAACCAAACAAAGGTATGCCAACTGTGCGCTAGTTTGCACACAGAGACAGGATTAACTATGAATAAGGCTATTAACTAAGGCAAGCTCGTGTAAATTGGTTATTTCCAATGGAGGGACGCACACACGACGCAACGCGCTCATGCTTTTCAGCCGCACCTAGTTGAGATGACAGGGAGATGTGTGACTGTGAGAACTGCAAACGGCTGAAGTTTGGGGAAGAAGCAATGAAAAGTACACAGGTTTGCAAACCCACTTAAAATTACAAATAATGACACTGATGAGAGCATGTTTATCTGAGAGAATGTTAATCCGCCAGCCGAGATCAATTGAGTGGTTTCGGAGAGTGCTGTAAAACTCGGAGTGGATCAGCTGTTTAATGGCCTGAATCTCGATGCGTTGCATTCACTGCGTGTTCAGCGCAAACGGATGCTAAATGTCAAATCTAACACAGTATAGTCAAAGACTATAGAATAGGGACTTTGATTTAGTATATACGTATAAAAACAACAGTGCAAAATGAATATTTCTTACTGCAATGCTTCATTTTTGCTTGACGCAAACCATACATTTACTTCATCACATACTTTAATGTAACAGTTGGACATTTTATAGCAGATAACTCACATTTAAGCACATTTAAGGTAGCATGATAATGAGAAATGTAATACATGGTTAGTATTATTGTCATCATAGTCATCATTATTTTATAAATATTAGACATAAATTTTGGAATTATTGCACAAATATCAATAAGTCATCATAGAATTAGTTAGTTTCTGTTTTTGTTAGTCCAGATTGATGTTGTTTTCAAATACAATAAATCTGTTAATATACAATATGCAGTGGTGCTCATTCATTTTTGGTGGGTTCTCCTAAATTCTTTCTGGTGCTCCTAAATGTTTGAAGTTGGGAGCACCAGTGATACCAAGTAAAAAAGTTAATTTCGAGCCTTGCATTAGAGAAATACTATTTTTTTTATTCTCATTTTTATTTATTTACTCTTTTTTCTGTCCTTTATTTACAGTGTAAAAATTATGTATGTTTAAATGTCAAAAATGTTAAGCACAAAGAGAGAAATGGACTATTGTTTGTTTTTAATATTATTATGTGCTGTATTAATTGGTTACTGAGCAGGTTACTGAGCAACAAACTAGTCGTGTTTTGAAATTAATAAATGCATAATAATCGTGATAACCGTGAAACAGTGATTATTTCTCAGACTATAATCGTAGAACCAAAGTCTATAATCAGTGCATCCCTAAACAGAATGCATTTGCTTTATCTATTTACCTCCATATCTTTTCTGAATAAGTGGTAGCACACTTTGTACTTGCTCAAGTTCAAGTCTGGTGAAACATGGTTCCACAATAGAAATAAAAGGTCAAGTTAAAACTACATAGTCACAGTGCACTTTTCTCATTTGCTTTTAAAAACATGGTTGGTTGGATTTAGTTCAGTGGTTCACTGGGTGTCTGCACAAATTTGCAAAAATGTACACAGTGCCGTCTAGTGGATTTGCCATCTGAAACCTGCAACTAAATGTAGCTGGCGCAATGTATTTTATGTTTCACAAGGCACATTTCCAATGAGGCTGGGTTGCTTTATATATTTTTTCCTATTTCTAATTATCTCTTTTTGAAGTATCAGAGTTTTGGTTGAACAGACTTTTAATGGAGGGACAGAAATGTCTTGGATTTTATTTAAAAGTATCTTCATTTATATTCCAAAGATGAACATAAGTCTTATTGGTTTGGAATGAGATGATTGTGAATAAATGGTGACTGAATTTTAATATTGGGGTTTAACTAATCTTTTCATTCCATAAGCCCTCAAAGGGCCATCTATGTTTTAAAAAAGAGGGGAGGCCAGAGACCCTGGAAATCAGAGTTTACAAGCTGTCGGTGGGGTGGAGGCCTTTTCTCTCACTCACAAAGAGAACTAGTTTGAAAAGAACCAGAGGAGGCTCTCTGACATTCAAGTGGGACTTTCTGTCAAGGGTACATGATAGGCATGCAGTGAGCACCATGTACTCGCACACACAGTTCACGTTATACGGTGTAACGTATAATTTTCATCACATGCTATTTCATACAGCACAAAAAGTGATTGGTATTTTGGTTTCTTAGTCTCTAGGTGAAGTCAGCAGGTCAAAGCCATCTGAAAAGATGATCCATTTTGAATTCGGAAAACTACAAAAACTCAAATTCAAGTTAGAAAGTGTGTTTGCTCCGGATTTCCTGGCACTTAATTTATCGCTTGAACTGCTCAACACAAAAGTGTGGGTTTTGTTAATGTGATCTTTCAACATGGAGCGCTTCAAAATGATAAATATTAGGTCAAGGGGCTGTTTCTGTGGAGAAACCCTGAGAACAGCGGACCCCCCCTCATCCCATGCCTTTTTCTCCCATTCACAACACCACGGGGGGAGCAGGTCGGGTTCAAGCGCAACAAATTACCTAAATATGGGCTGAAAAGGCTTTGAGGGACTTCAATTCAACCGGTAAAAATAATATTAATAAAAGAAGATTTAGGAAGCCAGGTGGGTGGAACACAATGCTAAACTGAAGTCCATAATTTCAGCTAGCGAGGAGAAAAAGTGCCTCTTTCTTGGTCAGTATTTGTGTTTAGCCTGGGCAGAATAGGGGTACCTCCGCATATAAAGGCGAGAGGAAGAAACACAGAAAAACGAAATTTTCAGCCTGAGTGGTTACTTCAAATGAAATCTAAAGGCTGAGGCTCAATGGGCCCTTTTAGCGGAGGGGAGTGTTTTTTAAAGGAATCGCAGCAGTGGACGTGTTTGGCATTTGGTGGCCCTTGTCCTCCAATTGTGTGTACTCCACGGTGGCTGCCTTCTCTGTGGGCTCGCTACACTCCACAGACAGTACAGTCTGGGGCTCCAACGTAGACAGAAATCATGTTTGACTTCACGTTTGCTCAGCCACATCTGTTCCCATGCCCCTGAAGGCACTATGCTTGCGCAGCTACAAAGATGTGTACGCTGAAGTTAATGTGAGTGAGTGAGTGACAGCTCAATATGTTCCTTATGTAAGTCTGAAAGTGCTGCTGACCTACGCGTGGCCTTGAACTTGATGTTATTAACGAGACTTTAGATTGTGAACAACAAAAAAATATCAAACTCTGTTAAAAATGCTGGACTTTTTATAAGTTATCGATTGACTTTGGTCAAGTCACCTTTATTTCTATAGCACATTATACAATGGAGACTGTGTAAAAGCAGCTTCACACCAAGGTTATTACACTTAACGAGAACGAACAAAAAAATGAAAAGTAGAATTGAAAAAACATTTTTGTTAACTGAAATAAAAATAAAAAGGAGAGTTTTTTTGAAAACTAGAACTAACTGAAACTTACTGAAACTAACTAAAATTAAAGCCAAAAAGTCTTTCGTTTTTGTCTTTGTAAATGTATTTAATACATACTGTAAGCCTTTAAATCTATTTACTTGGTGCTGCCAGGTGTTTGTACGTCACCTCAGAGTCTGTAATCCTGATGCCATTGGCCAGATCAAGCTAGTCCTCCTCCAGTCAGTCCTTGCTGTTGCTTCCGCGACAAAAACAACAGCTGGACATGACCGCAGCACGGTGACAGCATTAAACACGACCCGAGCAGACCCTTAAAAAGTATTAATTTAACACATTTGTGCAAAATAATGGGTTTTATTTTCTTTATTAGTGATTGCGATTGTAAACAAATCGTTTTTTTGAACCGGATCTTCAAAGTAAACCGGTTGAACTAGTTCACCAAATTGAACTGAATCATTTGAAACGGTTCGCATCTCCAGTAAAATTAAGCACTTATCCACAAACAACTTAATTTTTACATGCCTGATACCCCCTCCTGGCCAGTACCATGCAGACACGGGTCATGTGCAGAAAAAGCCGAAAAGTGGGGGAGGGTGTGGGTACGATAGTAAACTGCATAGTAAACTGCAGAGGGCGGTGGGGGGTTGCGGTGGAGACGATCGCGAAATGAAGAGCGAGGGGGGTGGGTGTGTTGGGGAGTTTATTGAGACGATCGCCCACTGAAGAGCGGGGGGAGACATAATCGCGAACTGAGGGGGGGGGGGGAGACGATCGCAAACTGAAGAGCAGGGGTGGGTGGGCGTGGGAGACACTTAAGACCAGGGGGGTGGACTAGGGGGCACTTTTGTAGATTTTTGAAGGGCACTTTTTACCAAAGAGACAAAAGGGCATGTGCACTGCACAGGTTGAGCCCTATCTGTGCACATGCCTGCTCCTGACCCAAAATAAACCAATATATACTGAGTTATTCAGTTATTAGAACAGTACACTGAAGTCAGATTTGAGAAGCGGTAAACCGATAATACTGCGCAAGCGTGATTCAGTGAACTGAACACAAACACAGTACATGACAGCCTGCTGTGACTGAACTAAACTTGAACAACTGCAGCACGGGAAACCGAGGGCTTAAATGAGAGGATCTGGTAAACGTACGTTTATTTCATAACAGAAAGGCTTAATGGAGTTTAGAATCGTGCTTCAGTTGGCTTGCAATACGTAATTGTAAGAAATTTTTCATTTTTCAGATCATGGTGATGTTTTAACTGACTGAAATTATGATTTTTGATATGTTGAGTCCAAACATGGGAGGATTGTCACAAAAGATCCGGTTCACATTTCAGATCCGGACTTCCCATCACTACTGTGTATCTAACCTCAGAAGCAGCCTTGCACACATATTTTACTTAAGCCTGCTATCTTGTGGGCTGTTATTTTTGAGGATGGGTAAATGGTAATGGTAGATGGTGGTGTTCTTGTGTCCAAAAAAAAGTAGCCTATCTTTGATTGAGTTTTCATTATACAATATTTATTCAGATGATTTTGAATGTTGCACCTAACAAATATCCTAATTTACAAAAAAAAACTAAAACTAACACTGAAACTAATAAAAACTAAACTAAGAAATTTATAAATGATATATAAACTAAGCGATTTTAAAATATAAAAAACCTTTAAAAACTAGTAAATCTATCTCTAAAAACTAATTAAAACTGAATTTGAAAACAAAAAGTCAAAACAAACAAAAAACTAAAACTAATGAAAAATCTAAATATATTATAACCTTGCTTGCACAACCTTGCTTCAAAATAGCAAGTCAATTATAGAATCTTTTTAAAACGGTTCAGAAAAGTTGTGAAGCAGCTCAAAAATTTAGATTCGTTCAATTCAGATTAATAACAGTGAATAATAAAATTTTGTCTATAAAATGGAAGCTCAGTAAAAACTATTATTATTGGAATGAAAGGAAAAATTGTACATAATATTATGATAAATGATTATAACAACAATTAATAATATATAGGGCTGGGCGATTTAGCCTAAAATCAAAATCTCGATTAATTGAACATTTTAACTTGATTGCGATTATTATTATTTTATTTGACGATTATTTATTTTATTTTATAGTTCACTGACAGGTTTTGTACAGTAAATATGATCATATATCACAAGATTTTTGAATGAAGACTGCATTATTTGATTTTAAAATATTTAAAGAATAAATAATCTACTATCTATGATTATTTATTGAACATCAAGGTTGAACAACTGAAAGTAAAACACACATTGCCTAAAACTAATAGTTATTTTTTCTTATTAATAAAAGTGAAAATAAATAACTTGCACTTTTAGAAACAAAATTAATTATTTTCAATGTTTACAAAAAAAATAGAAAATAAGCAGAATCTAAATAAATAAAATAACTTGTATATGCTGTATATAATATTTTAAACAGTACATTTCTTGAATCTTCTGTAAACAAATATTTGCATGTAAATAATAATTTTATTGTAATAGAAATATGCCGCCTCAAGGCATCTCAGCGGGTCAGCGCAGCTTCCAATCATTGTTAATGTAGTGCAAACGTGCGATAATAATACAAAAAGTGTTTATGAACACAGTAAAAATACCCATCTAATTAATAAAAAATTTACTTTTACAATTAACATACATGTGACTGGGCATTGGCAAGTATTTTTGTGCTCATTAAAAGTCATCCACCCTTCGCTTGGCAAATTAGTGAATTGTATTAACACAGAACCATAGTAAAATTAAACCTGCATGCAGTTTGTTTGGTGCAAGCACAAGTCAAAATTAAGCTGCTAAAGCATTTTTTTAAATAAATTTCATTTGGGATGTTGGCTTACAGTGAGAACACTCGCTATAGTGTCCTTTAACATTCTAAAAAAACAGAAAGGAAATTTATGAATGTAACTTAGTCTAGCACATTCGGTCTAATGCTAATGAGCTGACCTCTGCTTTGAAATGTTTGAGTGATTTAAAACGTGTAGCGGTCGCCCAGCATCCGGAGGGACTACACGATCCAAAATTTGTTTGCGTTTAATTTCCACTTCACAGACAGCAGCACACATTAACAACCCTTGGGAAAGGGCTGGAGAGCTGCCAGCGGGACAGAAGAAAAAGTGAGTACAGCATCGGGTCATCACAGCTTCATCAACAGCTCCTCCGCAACAGCTTCAGAATGTCTGACAGCTCCAGCATTAATTCCTCTCACATCATTCTACGCCTTTAATTATAGTGTGGGTTACAGAAGCTCTTCCATTCACTACATTCACTGTCAAGAGGGTAACAATGGGATTTACACTGTCCGTAACTCATTGTGAATACTTCAAGATGTTCGTCAGGATATTCAAACAGCTTCTGGCCGAGACAAAGAGCACTAAACACCATTCAAAACACTGATGGAAGCTTCGTGCCTTTTGACTGTATAAAAATCATTAATCACGGTACTACGGACTTCCGCTGGGTTCGTTTTTGCACATTGAGCAAAAGTATTTTGAGGTGCTACGATCCTAATCAGTAGAAGTCATTTAGAGTCATGAGTAGACAAATGTGCCAGTCAAAATCTGTTAGAGAGCCAACTGAACCTCTGTACTTTCCACTAAATAGTGCACAACACAGTGGGTCTTATAAAAGCCACTGACTGCCAAAAGCACATTTCACCACCAAAAAGGAGTAACGTGCCCTATAAGTATAAAAGCCAGGATGTAAATTCAAGTCTCTATAGAGCATGAAAGAAATTAGCATTTGGATAGCACTGTATGTTATTAACATCTTTTAAAGAGCAACCTTGGGTTGGATTTATCCGACTATAAGTAGCTTTGCTGTATGTCAGTGGCCATTACAATATTGCAGTTTTTCTCAGTCGCTTTAGTGCATTTCTCACAACACTATTTACATTTGCGAAACATTTAATGCATCTCTCAAAACAATTAGTCATTTGTGCACATCATAGTAGCAGTTTCTCATTCCGTCCAACAAATTGCAAATGCTTTTGGACATGCATCAATTGCTTGCATCATACAACTCTCTGCTGTTTTATAACATTATCATTTGCTTATGTCATGTCAGTCAAAATTAACTAAACTTGTGGATGCTGAATAGTCATTCCATAAAAAACTGATAGTCATGATTTCATTACTTGAGTCATTACATACAAAAATGTTGAACTAGTGGGGTAAAATCTGTCAAGCAAATTTTATTAAACAAAATTTTATGTTTTTTTTCCTAAAAATTTCTTCTAAATTAAACAATTTGATGAATGATTTACAGACCTGTGTATGTTGTAGGTTCAGTTCCAATATGTACTGCAATATTGTTTACAGTTGTGCACAGCTCTACCCAAAGGGAGTTTATGTTTGTTGTAAATAAGGGTGTATTTATTCTTTTGCACAATGCTGTGAATAAATTATATTATCAAAGAGCAAATGCAGTAAAAATGTGAAACATACATATTCAGTGTCTTGTACTCAGATACCTCACTAAATGCAGTGATGTCTAACTTTACTGTAGTTTTCAAATGGATGTGCAAATAGTATATAGTGCTGTCTTGAGCATTTTCAAGTGTCACCAAAATCTGAATTTTTGCATTGGAAAAAATGTCTAGAGTAAACTGTCATGATGAAAACATGACAAAGCCATTTGACTATTTTGTTCATACACAATGGTGTCAGGACTTTTCATCTTGATGGCACTAACACTTTCATTGACATGAATACTTGCTTTTAAGGAATGAGCTCTCCATTTTGAGCAAGTGACACGCTTTTGGAGGTTATCAACTAGGTTTTGCAGTTTGTACTAATTATTTTGAGAAATGCATTAACTGTTGTGCAAATGTAAAGAGTGTTGTGAGAAATGCACCAAAGCCACTGAGAAAAACTGTAAAACCAAGATAATCTCAAAAAATTTGCAAGAATGTTATCTTATTCTTAACCCTAAACTAACATTATTTTGTTGTCAACTAAATGTCTAAAGTGCATCATCAAAATAAAGTGCAAATATGAAATATTTTATGATTTATTTCAGGTGGCAATGATAGATAGATAGATAGATAGATAGATAGATAGATAGATAGATAGATAGATAGATAGATAGATAGATAGATAGATAGATAGATAGATAGATAGATAGATAGATAGATAGATAGATAGATAGATAGATAGATAGATAGATAGATAGATAGATAGATAGATAGATAGATAGATAGATAGATAGATAGATAGATCACATGCATTCCATCTAAGATGTCCATTAACAAAAATAAATACACATTGTTTAGATGTACAAAATGTACAGGACATAGTACAAGGCTGCTGATAGTTATTAGACACACAGGACAGGAGCAATAACCAATACAATCCATTTAACCAATCACACTAAGAGAAAAGAAGGGTGGGGATAAACCCTGAAAGGTTTATTTTCTATTGGACCCCTGCAACACTGTTACCTACACTGTAAAACCCAACAGTCAACTTTATCAAATGAAATGAGTGTAGTTAACCTAAAATGTACTGAAGGTTAATTCAACTCATTTGAAAAGAATTTTGAACTCAATGTTGAAGGAAATGAGTTAATTAAATACCTCATTAGTTCAACTTAAATGGAGTAAGTGCACAGTACTCATATAGATTAGTTTTTTAACACTAATACAATTAGCTTCTTTAAATGGTTTGAGTTGCCTTAACTTATTAGGTTTGAAAGTACTCAGTTGGTTTGAGTTCATTTATTGGGTTTTACTGTGCTCAAATTGCTTCGTTTATTCAAATGGATTAAGTTCACAGCACTCATTAGGATTAGTTTTTGAACTTAAATGGTTTGTTGCAATCGATTTCCTCAAATGGTTTGAGTTACCTTAACATTTTGAGTTTTACAGTGTATAGCTTTTACAATGTTCCTCATATGGATCTCCATATCCATTTAATAAGCATGTTCCAGTCCTAAAATATGTTGTAAATATTCCATATTATAATCATAGATTTGTATACTGTTATTATATCCCGAAATGTACCGCTTTATGACATAATCCTCTTTTTGTCATCCTTTCATATTACATCCTATATATCAATGTGTCACAGCTGATACTTATAGTACATGGGCAAATTGTTTAAGCAGTGAAAGACAGCTTCTTTAAAGGAACAACACAGAAACAGAAACTTTCACATAACGTCATATAAGAAACAGCATCACTCACAAAAACCAAATGCTCAACCATTTCTCCACACAAACCACTGACACTTCACTTAACTGGCAATAGTCAAATAACATTAACCTTTCTAACTTTACTTACAAGTATTTGAATATTCTTTTCTACAGAGTCAAGTCCTCTTGATAAACTGTTTAAAGTCTCACATCAGAGACAGTTTTGACACAACTATTTACAAGACGTCATACATCCCTATATCTTGTGTTTTAGTCTTGCAGAATTTTCTACAACTGCACTTGGCAACTGTCCCACCAAACATTACAGACCAGTTCACATCTGAATTTGGACACAACGTGCTTCACTAATACAGCATTTTAATTTCAGCTTTAAATTACTTTCACAAACACTTGCAAATGTATTTAAGTTCAGTAATTAAACAGTGGCTTGACTGTTTCACAACACACAGTCATGAAATTTCACTGAATGCAGAACACTGGGAAAGTCTTTTTTTTACTCTCCCTAATTGAAATGTCTTTACATTTCCCTAATCATTAGTTTAAAACATCTATGAGCTTTCATTGCATTTTGTAGTACTCCTGAGGGTTTTATTAATAAAGCCGTAAGTAGAAAAACCCTGTAAGCAGATTTAAGCTCCAAAAAAATGTCTCTTAGGCAAATTCAGGTTGTGAAAAAAGAAATACTTTTCTCTACACTCTGAGAGAAAAATAATAATTAAACCAGGACTGGGCCTGATTCAAAATGCCTGACCTGATTGAGAACTAACCTTTAACTGTACAATAAAAAAAATCCAGGTCTTATGTGACTGAGAAATTAGCATATGATACAAAATTAAAATGCTAGTCAGAGAAACTCACCAATATATTAGAAAACTGCTTTTCCGCCATGCTTCAGAAGCTCTCTTCAGCGTGGGTCCCCTCTCCGGAAGGATGCCCGTCCTGGCCTGTCTCCGTGCTCTCAGGGACTCGTCCTGAGCTGCTGGGGTAAGTGTCTCGGTTTCTGGCGCACACAGCTTCTTCCTCAATCGTTTCCTCTCTCCGCTAGCTCAGTCAGTTTGCAATGTTGGGCTGAGGTGGCGTCTCTGCTTTGTGCTAATTCTGCGTTAATCCAGGAACTTTTCTATGCTGTGAAAGGAACATGTGACAGGGAGAAGGAGGGTGGAAGAGGGGGGAAAAGCAACTATTAGCCCCCAAATGTGATGTGCTTTCTCTAAAACAATTATTTCATAACTGCTTATAAGTTTCGGGAACACTGTCCATGTCTAAAAAGATATTCTGACATTACAGGAAGTGATGTAGAGAATAGTTACTGTAAACTAGGATGAAAAGATTTAGTTTTTTAATAGCCAACACAAAGAGCTACAGTACAGATAAGTACTGAAAATAACACTGTACAAGCATAACGTCTAGAAAAAAACAATGATTTACCAATTTACCAACAGCTTTTACCGATTTCAGATTGTTTTGTTGCAATTTATTGTTATAGCTTTTATCACGATATACAGAATTTTCATGATAATGATTTAAGCTGCGATAAAGATAAGTTTTATCAGTTATAATAACTTAAAAGTACTTAGTGTGTTGTTTTATTGTATATACATGTTCAGAGTAAATAAATGTTTAAACCAAATTAAACTGCAATAGGATTATAAAGTACAATAGATAAAAGTATGAAATAACCATATTATTGTTATATTAGGTGTTAGAGTTGATTAGAAAATGTGATTGAATCTTATTAGCTAGTAATTCAGTTTATTAAAATCATTATAACATTTGATTTTAATGCATTATTATTTATTTTAAATTAACTGATGTTAACCAATGGAATTTTACAGTAGAGTAAACGAACTAAAGACCTGTAAATAGTCACAGAATTTTCAGTATCGCAGGGCAGATAAGGGTTCTATTTTAACGATCTAGGCGCAAAGTCTAAAGCGCGTGGCGCAAAAGCATTAAGAACGTATCCAAATCTACTTTTGCTATTTTAAGGATAGAAAATTATGGTTGAGTTTCACACAATTCATTCATGTTGTCCCAACACAAATTGATTAACACTTTTAACAAATTTATGTGGATTGAACATAAAAAATTAAGTTGTCCCATTTTAAATTTTTTGAGTGCAGGGTTGTGCTTATTCTCTACATGAGTTATGGGTGTGTTTTGAGCATAATGTGCATTAAACCAATCCGAGTCTCATCTCACATTCCCTTTAAGAGTCAGCTGCGTCGCGACATGGCACATTTGCTGTTTACATGGCGGATTTTGCAAGTGGAAAAACTGAACACTTCACTAGCGAGAAAACAGTTAAACAGACCTTCTGCAGTGACGATAAAGACCGAGCTTCCTCCATTCAGCCTCTTTACTTTCTCTTTACTTTTACTCTTTACTTTACTCCTTTTCTTTCATGGAATAAGGAAACGGTGTTGTACGCACTCCACTGAAGGCATCCATTAGCCTACATATTTAATTTCGTTTGTTAGGTACAAAGATTTGTTTCAAAACTATTTCTAAATTCAGTTCTAATTACCAACAAACTAATAAATTAAGTGTTAAGTGTGGTCAAAAAACTGTTATATCAGTTATATCTAAACATGCCTATTCTTATGCCCCATATGGTGATGCATACGTCTCCAAAACTCGACAGGTGGACAAATCTAAACTTGTTTTTATTAAAACAAATATAAATATGCATATAATAAATAATACTGCTAATAATGATAACATTATACAAATGCAAATTGTCATGAATAAACTGAAAAAAGCCACCCGGACACAAAAAAGGCATGGAGGTATGTTTTTTATATGTAGTATATGTATATGTATATGTAGTTCTATGTAGTAAATAATATTTTTTGTAACATTTTAATCCTTTATTTTTTTCATATGTAAAAATATTTGTGTATTGCTGTACATCCTGTGTGTATTAATGCTCTGTTCTGGACTTTAGACCTGCTTTTACTTGGTCAAAAGCACAATCTATTTCAGCTTCTCATATAGCAACGAGCCAACAATGTGCCTTAACACACCTCCTTTATAGACCAGCAGACCCATGAGTCCACAAAAAAGCCCAAATGGATTTGCTATTTAAACAACGTGGTGCAAAACGTGAAAATTAGGGTCTGAAAATAGCAACAAATCGCGCCAAACGCATCTTGAGCCTTATTGCACCAGGTGTATGATAGGGCCCTAACATGTCAAAATATAAATTTTTGAAAATAAATTGGTCACACTTAATTTTGATGGTCCGTTTGTTGAATTTAAGTTACATTTGCAACTAATCCTCATTAGATTATAAGTAGACTGTTGGGTTAAGGTTAGGGTAAGTTGACATGTACATGCAAAGTTTCTTATAGTCAGTTAAATGTCTGTTGAAGGAGCTGTATTAACAGATATTAAGCAGTCAGTCTACTAATACTCAAATGGGCCATCAAAATAAAGTGTTACCAATAAATCGCCTATTAAGTCTTATTCTGAAATATTCTGAATAGTCTTCATAGGCACTATAAAAAAAATTATAAAACAATATGAATATTGTGCATGTTCATTGTCACAATATATATTTAATTACTGAATATCACCATATGTCTACAATCTACAGTGTGGGTTGGTTATCTCACAGAAACAAAAAAACATTTTTTTCTAGTTATGCTAGAAAACATCCAGCACATGAACACCTTAGGTTTCAGAATTGATGATGCACTATTACGGATTTTCCACAAGTACAGATATGCTGTCAGTTTAAGGCCTCAAGTAGCACTTCAGCAACTGGAGCCTTATAAATCACTCTGATGTTGTGATAAACTTATCCTGACACAAGCCAACACTGTTGATCACCCATCCTGAATTAAACAGAACGCTTCTCCAGACCCAGTATTTGAAATTAATACCTCAGCCTGGACAAGTGAACTTTCACTCATATTTATGGCAAGAGAACATGCACTAACATTTCAGTGGAAAATTACTGCTGTATCCAGTTCAACCAATGAGAACGTCGAACAAGGAGGGATTTACAGGAAGGTATCCAAATACAATAACAAATTAACAAATGTAAACAAAAAAACACCACATTGGACATGAGGAAAGATAAAGAGTAGATAAAAGTAGGTTAAGAGACAAGTGTACCATCGCTCAACCCCCCGACCCTACACAAAAAGATGTTTTTATTTTCAAAAAGCAACAAGATAAGACAAGAGATAAGCTGAGCAAACACTATGAGCCGACAACTCTATAATCAGTATTGAGTTGTCTATTGCACCACACAGAACATGCTTTTGACTGAAAAGTACAGTCAAAAACAAAGCCTAGATGTTTATTTGCTCAGATCATCCTGACATGAGATTTTTTTTTGTTCAGTGAAACATTAAAAAGTTTTCAGCTGAAACTTTGAGCCTTGGTTATTCAGGAAAATGCACATTTATGGCTATCTGCACTTTCAGAGTTGCAAAAAATAAAAACATAGAGAAAAAAATGTGCCACGCTACCTCTTTTTGGCTCTGCAGAAGAAATTATTTAAATCTATCCAGGTGTGAAAAATACCCTGCAACAAGACACCTAATTTCCATTGTCAGTCTCATGAAAATCTCAAAATGCTTATCATTTTATTAATGCGTCATTTTATTTATGTCATTTCAGATTCATTCTTTTCCCTTTTTGGTCCCACTTTATATTAGGTGGCCTTAATACGTACCAATACGTACTTACACTGAAATAGAAGCATAAAAATACCATAATATGTTTGCAGATATTTAAGAAACATGCTAAGTAAACATTCTTGCTTATCTGAAAAACAATGCTGAAGTCAGATATTCTGCTTTGAAAATGTCTGTTACGTGCCGGAACGCTGTCTTTGTTTTGGTTCTTTTAACCCGCCCACTGCCAATTTAGCCAATTATATTTCTGCACCTCGAGTTGTCTTGGTGGAAAGCTGCGTATTTCATTCAGAAAGGCTCTCAAAGCATGTGTCCGTAACCGAAATGTTACCTCCAGTGGACAGTAGCAGACTCCGAAAAGAGATGCAGATTCAGAGTTCAACACGAGGTTATTAATTAGCAAATAACTACACGCTAACTGACAAGATATGCAGTAACAAGCCATTTGGATGTTTGCACCAGACCCAACACGACAGAAATTCAACTACAGCCATTGAGAGGCACAGAATAGTGCACTCACTCACGAAATGGTAAGGTTTATAATCTAATTAATACATATTGAACCTCTTTAACATTATTAAATATAGATGCTGAATCACTGATATGTGTTGGTTTGCATTATTTCACAGTTCTAAAGTTCAATTTCAAATAGTTTATTTTATTTTCAAGATCTGAGGTGAACTATCTGCTGCTGCTTTCAGTAGTTCGGCAATAAATGCCATGTAAAATGGCATTCAAACTCACATTATTAGCATTTAACACTGAATATAGCACATGAGGTGTAAATGAGGTGATCATATCATCAAGTTTTCTGTTGTTCAGCTGCAAGAAATAGAAGCCGTTTCTAATATATCAATTCGTGTTGGTTAGAACAAAAACTCCTTTTAATATAGTAAATATTCCTTCTATCGCGTGCAGTTGCTTTTTTTAGAACACGATTTAAATCAGCCTTTAGACTCGATCGTCTAAATCGCTCCTGTTGGTCGTCAATCTGGCAACCTGCACTTGTGTTGGATTTGATCCAGGAATGCAATACCTAGTTCAACCACAGGGTGTCAAACTTACATACTGCACCTTTAATCATTTGTTACAATGTACTTATTGTGTAAATACATGTTTTACATTGTACTTATGATTGCTTAAATACCAACATGTAATGTCATCTGTAATTAACTTCTGTAATTACATTTGTAATTACACTGTTGACCATCCCTTACACCTTAACCCACCCTTAAACCTACCCAAACCACCAAATCTGTTCCTAACCCTATCTGCATCCGACCTCAAGACCACCAGAAGTGTTCTGCAATGCATTATGTACACAGTAAGTACATTGTAGTTACTTTTGATGCAAGTACATTGTAGTTAAGGCCACCTAATATAATGTGAGACCTTTTTTTAAATGTGAAGTGCTTCAAGACTCTGTTAACCTTTGAAATTATTGCAAAGTCTGTGATTGTTTTGTCCTTTGGAATGCCCCTAATATGAATGGCATTAGAATAGCATGCTGTGTTCCAGAAAGCCAGTTGGATGTGGTGGGTGGAATTTGGGAAGTCACCTTGCAGACGCTGCTTGAAGTGGCTGATGAAGTGTCTACACTACAAAGCTTTGGCAGGTCATAGGGTGACTCTCATTAGCTGTGACTAGTGGAAATGACAGCTTCCAATTGCAACAAAGACTTAAAATGACATAACTGAACTCTCTCACATTTCTCTTTTAATAACGCTACCTAAACTGTATTGACTAGGCGGCCAGTGGGAATACGATTCAAGCAACTCATGATGTATAAGTGTAAAAAAAACTTGAAATCAACTAGTCTTTGAACCTGAACTATGCTTATGTCTGTCCTTTTGGTTTGGAGAACCATGAGTACAACTGAGCATCTGTAAGAGCGTGATACAATGTACTGCAACTCCTCAACTCCACCCAATACAGATAACAGAGCAGCTTCAAAACACTGCGGTGAACACTACATTGAACTTTACCACTACATTGAAGATACATGAACAAAACTGCACAATAATGCATATGTTGTTTATGAAGAAACCCATACCTTTCTTCATAAACAACATTTTTTTTTTTGCCAATAAGACAATTATGATAATATGTACACTGTGTACAACATATTTGAGTATTTTACTCCAATTTTTGCTATTTATTTGCATTTTTTCTTATGATTTATCCAGTAAATTAGAGACACTGGTGAATTTAGCAATATGCAATAATCGTATTGTGGCACGGATTTTACAAAAGTGGCTAAAAGTGACCAAAATGTATATCTTTGTTCTATAGTTTAGTTAGTTTAGTTTATTTATTTATAAAGCACAATAAAACAACAGTTGTTGACCATTGTGCTGTACAAACCTAAAAGCAAATTATCAAAAATAGACAGCAACAAATAAAACAACATAGAATACATCAACATACCACACAGCATTAACGATAAATAACAAGACACCACGGGTGCGTTTCCGAAAACCATCGTTAGCCAAAAAAGGTCACAAGTTGTGTCGTTACAAACATAGTTCGTTGATTTGGCATTTCCCAAATCCGTCGTTCCAACGAACATTCGCAAACTGTGTCGCAAACTTCTATGCTTGCAACTACACCTCTGGAGCTGTAGTTAGATACATAGTTCATGGCTGTGTTCTATTCCCAGTTATCCCCCATATGCACTATTCGTTTAGAACATTCTAACTTTTTATTTTTTATTTTTTTTATTTCATTTCTTAATAAATAGCCTCATTATTTATTTATATGATTTATATATGAGATCAAAATATGTGCTAGCTAAATAGTTTTATGTTTTAGAATAGAATATGTAATGTTATCAATAATATTTGTAAAGGAAACAGGCCTTATATGTGCTGTTTACATATATTTCAGTTAATATGGAAAGCGAGTGCATGTTTTTACTAAAACTAATTTTGGATTTTTTTTTAAATGCGTGTGCGTGTAAAACAACATAATTTGCACAAAGACATTATGGGGTTCTTCTCTAAAGAAGTTGTTACCACCCCGTTTAGAGCATCATTATGGGCGTTTTACGTTAAAACCAACATGGTTCAAACAATGGATCTGCGACAGAGAAATTACGGGTTTTGGGAAACACTCGTCACTACATCATTCTTTTCCCAACCGATGCATCGTACTATGATAGCCATTAATTCAGCCACAAATTACATCGTTGTTTGAGAAACGCACCCCAGATAGGTACAATAGAATAAATCTTCTCCCAATTTAAAAGCTCTTTCTAGGAGGTGTAGTTTAAGTTTCCCTCTGAACAAAAATTCATTGGAAATTGTTCTAATGGACATAGGTAGCCCGTAACACATTTTAGGACCTAATTTGGATCTGGGATCGACTAGCATTTTCTGGTTTGATGACCTTAAACATATGCCAGATATTTTAAAAGTAATAAGATTAAAGAGATAATTCGGAGCCTGGCTATTTAATACCTTCAAAACATAATCAATATTCAAACTCAGTTATTATATAATTTGATTATAATAGTTCTTTAAAGTAAAATAAAACTGTATGTAATAAATAATCTGCAAATACTACAAAATTAAAATCCAAATACTCCAAATGTAGTATTCTCCTTCTCTCTATACTACACTTAAAGGGTCATTACAAGCAAAAACATTTTTATGATATGCCAAGTACAGTAAATGACAAAAACTTTAAGGAGAATTTAACCCTATTCTTAGAAAGTATGGCATAGATATTTTAGAATGAAATGGACTGTATGCAGGTGTTTCTTCAGAGAATTTAAACCACACACATTACCCTTTATCTAAATTCATTAAGATAACAACCTTTGCGCAACTGTTTGGCAAATGATCAACTCAAGTTCAATCTATCTATCTGAAGTACGTCCTTCAATTATTGTACATCCTACAAACTTATATAGCTGAATATATAAGCCACAAGGGATAAATAAAAAACAAAAATAATCAAACTACTATTGGGGTGTGAAGATCACAGTTTTGTACAGATGTTATTTTTCCTGTTTTTAACTCCATATTTCTGCAGTTTGTTTCTTTACTTCAAGCAATTTAAGAATGTTAATGGCCATAATTACATTTAAAGGCATGTCCAGCCATTTTTTGAAACAATATTTGTATTACACTGAAAAATTCTAGATTCCCAATATTAGGAAGTTCAAGCATGACAGCACATCCTACAGTAAACCAACAATAACATTCCCAATTTCCAGTCAACCAGGAAGCAAATATTGTTCATACAGCCATTAAATCCCTTTACTTTACATTGTGGACAAATGGTGGACAGTCTGTCTGGCCAGGAAATTCCCCGTTTTGATTTTCGGTCTGTTGAACGTGGCCGTTCAAGGGAGCACTAATTGTTAAAATATAGAACCTTCCCAGGCTATATGCGCATGAACATTTACAGATCGTTTTTTTTTTTTTTTGGTCAAAGGAAAGTAATACAAAAAAGAATTTATCTAAGATTTCCTCACAACTACTGCATCCTGGAATTCAATACTGCACACTGTTTAAACATCTCTAAATAGATCTTAAAACCAGAGGGTGTCACTAGCCATACATCTATTGATAGACCATTGGGGGTGGGGTGGGGGGCGGTTTAGAAAGGTTATTATAGTTTTGTATTTTTATATTATTTTTTTATTTTAATAGTTTTTTCAAATTTGCTGTATATTCAGATTAGTTTGTTTCATTAATGGTTTTGTTAGTTTTAGTTTAGTTTTTATTTTGTGAACACATTTCTTTTTTAGTTTTTACATATTTAGTTTGAGTTTTAGTAATTCTTAACAGAAAACATTCAGTGTGAACCAAGGCAAAGTTTAATAAAAAATATATATATAAAATAATGTTTTGTATATAATTTTGTGCTTGACTGCTGTGTTCAACCCAGGCTCATTCTAAAAACGTACCGCTATATACATTTCTGGAGAGCGCCAAATACGTCCCAGGAGCTAGGTTTTTTGCAGTTTTTGTTTTCGCAAATCCACCAGAGGCTGATGTAAAATTTCTCTCGTGAGTGCCTGCTCTTCTCTCGTAAATCCACCAAAGGCCGCCGGTCAACTGACTGACTGACTGACTGGCTGACCCACCCTCCTCCTTCCCTTAACCCAACCAATAGTTTTTTCAAAAGCACTGATTGACCCACTCACTTCCCTAAACCCAACTGACAGTTTACAAAAGCAATCCAGATGAAGAAAAGCCCTTGCCTGATTTTGACCATGTTTTCATATTTTACCACATTCTCACCCTGTTATTTAATTGTTTATTTTAGTTTTTGGCCTGTTTTTGTCTTACCCGCGTTTTGAAACTTTTTTTACCAGACTCGAACCCCGTTGTCATGGTCAACTCCTCCCTCCATCTCAAGTCCGCTGATGTACATGGCGAGCTAACTGGACAAACTGGTAATAACGAGAAAGCCGTCCATATACAGGTAAGTGGTCAGCTGATAATTGCCAAAAGGAATGACATCATACCACCCCATTGCGTTCATTCTAAAGACAAAATGCAGCCATACATACTTCTGGCTATATAATTAGCGATCTCCAGAAACGTATATAGGGCTATGTTTTCAGAATGAGCCTATGTTGGATGTGTTTGGCTGTAGTTGTGCCATCTACTGTTATTTCTTTTAACAGTCACAGGTCAGATTTCCCGCCAGAGAATGAGTGCTTATATAGTTTGAAAATTATTATTTCTTTTTGCTAATAAGTATTTAAATTCACTTAGTTTTTCAGTGATTGTTCGTAGTTTTGTTTAGTTTTACGTTTATTATGGATTTTCTTTTTAATTAACAAATATGTTTTTTGACTAATAGTTGTAGTCTTAGTTTTTGTTTACTAAAATAACCTTGTTTTGTAGTGCTTTAAAGCCCTAAATTGCCCATAAACCAAACATAAAACTATTTTAATGGCGTATTTTAGTCATAAAGGACTAATAATAATAATCAAATAAACTTTCTTTTAAAGCCCAATGATGTAACCTATTCTGGCACTTTTCCAGCTTGTGACGTAGAATTGTCAACACAGGACACTTTATTATGTGTTGGAGCCGAACCACACCATGTATGGTACAGAAGTTGTGCTTTGACAGTGTGGTCACTTAACGCATGATTTGAGCTGCATTTATGCGCTGCTCTGCTCTATCATAAATGATCTCGACATGTTTGCGCGCAGATTGGGCCCAGATGTGCCTGTGTGCTATGATTATCCTGCATCTTCTCATCTCTTTGGTGGTAAAAAAAAAACATTATCTCAGCGTGCCCAACATGTGCTTAAGTATGATGGACAGGGTTGTGGAAAACATACTATTATAATGTTACATCACAGGTTAACCTCATTCCATCCTTGTGTGTAAACGAATATTTATGTACTTACAAATGAGCCAGGTCAGTGCATGGGGCCCTCAAGGAAACCTTGAGATGACTTAAAATGATTTTAAAAACAAAAATAAGTAAATGATTGCAATAATTAATCAATAATATAACATTATATATTGTGAATTACGATATTTCATGTTTCAATTCACATCCTAAATAAATTTTTAGCTTTACTTAAAAACTCAATAAATGAGGTAGCCTAATTTTTTAAAATTAATGTGATTTCTAAACCTGCAAAAGTCTTGAAAATTAATATTAATTAATAAAATTATTATACAGACTATTTGGGTATAGCAACCTCCTCTTAAGGCCCAAGCTGTTTTTTACATGTATTTTTTATTTCTCTTTGCTATTTGGGCTTTTTGGAACCTAATTAGAATACAACCTAAGTATCATCTTTTGATGTCCATATATGTGGACTCGTGGTCTGAATTTCCATAAAACACAATAAAATCACCTGACTGTTTTTTAATGTATTAATAACACATACACACATATTTTTAACATGTTTTGACTATCAGTAAAAACATTTTTTGCCTATTTTGGACAGTTAAAATAGTGTTTGAGACATTTCATATGCTGCAAAACAGTTGCAGGATGTCACTGTATGCCTGTAACAAAATATAAAACATAAGAGCTAAAATGTGCTGTCCACGTATGTGGCCACTAAGCCCTAGGAGGTTAAAATATATATTTTTTAAATGATTTAAAAAATATTTTCAGAAATCTTTTATGTTATGGGGCCTTGGAATATTGTTATAATGTTTTCAGTCTATAATAATCACATAAACATGTACAAAAACATTTCATATGGAAAGAGGTTTGATTATAGTTTCTTAAACATGCCAACCAACTATGGTATAAAAGCTTAAGCTTAAAATACAATAAACAATAAACAACACCTTTAACTCATCACAAAGTTACAAATTAACCATAAAAAGAAAACGGAACATTAAAATAACATAACTAAATATCTGCATAGTCCTGAGAAGCACTAAAAGCATGCAAGTCAGAAAAGTAGGGTAATACTGTATTATTTCACAACTTGAAAAGAATGTGAAAAAGTATTAAAACCCAACTACAGTAGAGGTTCTAGACAAATGACATGAAAAACAACTGTTATATGTTTTGTTTTTTCATTTGTAAGTCACTTTGAATAAATGTAAATGTAATATGCCACTGTTTTATGGAGTTTCCTGTGTAACAACATTCTGAATACATAACTTACTGTACAGTATACAGTCATTCATTCATATTCTTTTCGGCTTAGTCCCTTTATTTATCTGGGGTCGCCACAGCGGAATGAACCGGCAACTTATCCAGCATATGTTTTACGCAGCGGATGCCCTTCCAGCTGCAGCCCATTACTGGGAAACATCCATACACACTCATTCACACTCATACACTACAGACAATTTAGCCTACCCAATTCACCTGTACTGCATGTCTTTGGACTGTGGAGGAAACCCACGTGAACGCAGGGAGAACATGCAAACTCCACACACAAACGCCAACTGACCCAGCCGAGGCTCAAACCAGCGACCTTCTTGCTGTGAGGCGACAGCACTATGTAATTTATTTATTTAAGTATTTATTATATTTTTTAAATTATGAATTTAACAATCCCACTTACACTACCGTTCAAAAGTTTGGGGTCAGTAAGATTTTTAATGTTTTAAAATAAGCTTATCCTTCTCACCAAGGCTGCATTTATTTCATCAAAAATACAGTAAAAATTGTAAAATTGTGAAATGTTATTGCACTATAAAATAACTGTTCAAAAGTTGTTTATAATTTAATTTAATAATTTATTTCAGTGATTTTAAAGATAAATTTTCAGCTTCATTACTCCAGTCTTCAGTCACATAATCCTTTAGAAATCACTCTAATATTAATTATTATTATTATTATTATTACTATTATTAATAATGATAATAGAAATAAAAGCAATAATGACTGGAGTAATAATTTCATTTTAAACTACATATAATAAAAAAGCAGTTATTTAAAATTGTAATCATTTTTTAACAATTTAAAAAAAAATAATACATATAATAAATAATTTTCTTTAAAAAAAAACCTAACCCCAAACTTTTGACTGGTAGTGTATATTAGATAAACCAAATTAGGTGTCTACAACATATTAGCATCAAACAAATGAGTTGTTAGGTTGTTACAGATCATGTTTATGTACCACAAATCACGTGTATTGATATTGCTACAACATACACTATTTAGGCAGAGGTTAGTAAGAAAAACAGTGTATTTGATGATCTATTATTTACAGAAATTATTTACAGATGTATTCATGGAAGTTTATTTGAATGCATCTACACTCTAAATATATGTATAAACACAAAAGGTGCGCTGTATCGAATTATTAATTATCATGTTAGTACATATTAGTTAACGACAGAAATCCCTAATGTTTGTTAATTGTTACTCAAGAACACAGTTTACATATTCATCAAAACATTGAGTGTCAGTGTCTGAAGAAGAATCTACAGGTGCTAGATACTGTTAGGTAAACTTGTAATAACTTGAATCACTTTTAAAAAATAACTTAATGTGTTACTAAATGTGTAATCTGAAGGTATGTGCTGTTATTTTGCTTTATTAAGTAAAATAATTGAGTAAAATAGGCTTACGACTGTATATTGCTATTAATATTAACTTTACTCAACACTGCTATTAGTCACTGTAATACAAATTACAATAACAACATACAATCAACTCAAATGTAAAATGTTACTCAGATCTGAAGTCCTTTGATTAAAACTGAAACTATAAACAAGAGAAAAGTATACTTTAAACCACAAAAGCAACGTTTACCGTGATGTCATGGAATAATTCAATTCAGCAGGTAAACATAACGAAATTCATTAATAAAAGTAACACAAATAGTAAAACTGAATGGTGTGAGTCTATGATACTACATCTTGTGTTAAAAAAGTATAAACAGCATCACTTTTGACACACACTTTACCCGCCCTCTCAATAGTGATGTTAGTGAGTTAGAATAATCTGAATCTGACCTGAAAACGAATAATGACAAGTCGTCCACAGTTTCTTTTAAACACTTTCTTTAAAATGAATACCTGTGCAGTTATACTAACTTTAAACGGTGGAATATCGTCCTGGTTGTAGCTAATGAAAAAGAAACACGGAAGGATTATTCGGCTATATAGCCTACACCTCGTGAAGCATTTGTTGGTCTTACCATCGCTTCCTCTTTGGTGTCAAACAGAAGACATCAGACTGAGTGGATCTGTTAAACAAATGGACTGGGAGTATTACCGGCGTCTGGACAGTTTTGGACACGACCTCCTCATTAAATTGATGGACATTTCTTTGTTAAACTTCCAATATTCAACGCGGTTCATGTGACCCTGCCCCTCTCTCTAAAGACCCTCCCACACACGTGAAGACAGCGTGCTTAAGTTTAGGGCTTTTAAAAACCTATTCATAACTATATAACCAAAACAACATAACATATCTAACCAAACGATACGCAATATGGATCTTATCTCAAAACAGGGTTATCTCAAATTAAGCAATAAACGAACATACATAAAACAAACAAACAAACAAACAAACAAATAAATAAACACATAATAATAATAATAATAATAATAATAATAATAATAATAGTTTAAAAATATTCAATTCGTTTAAGGTAAAGATCTTTAACAGAGCATCTGAGTTGTATAGCCTAGTAAGCATTTACCGGTATTGCTTTTAGTGTGTTGCTGCGGTTGATGTATCCGGTAGACAATAGACCTCAATGACTGATGGATGTTCAGTGGAATTACTAATCAAAGCGCCAAACTTATTAGAATTATATTTTATAATTCAGCTATTTTCGGCTCCTGCACCCCGTAAAATGTAATACGTGTAAAAGGAATGCAAGGTGCGCGGCAAACACGAAATGCCCAGTCGCATAGCAACACATGTGGTAGCAAACAGTAATAAGAGAGCGCGGAATGAACACCGTGGGTGAAATGAGGACATTTAGTGACAGACGTAGCTACATTTGTTACCTTTTTGTTCTCTAAAAGATGCTGGAGGCTGATATAAGAGGATACACATGCTTCTCCATTCACGCACCGTTGCGCAGCGTAGCGGTGGGTTTAACAACTGCTAGTAATACAAATGACTAGATTATGCAGTGTAAAATGTAAGGTGTACTCTGTACTGGTTCTTGTCTAAGCTTATCACTGTCGAGAAAGTAACGCGAAAAGGCAGAAAGATTTCGGAGAATTATGCACAACCTGAAGTATTATCAGCGGTTAAGTGTGTCGGTAAGTCAATATGTGCCAATCACAATCATACAGAACAGCCCGACTTCTTAATGTAAACAGCTCAGCCATAAAGCCGCTTATGAAAATGAACCTTACTAGCTTCAGAGGAAACATTTAATTAGACTATATTGAAAATGTTGAAGAAGGTGAGCCTAAATCAAAACTTAAAGCTGCATATTCTCTCTCTCTCTTCATTAGCTAATGTTAATATTTCAATAATTATAGGAGTGTTTTTAGAAAAACGAGAAAAGCAACTATACGAACGAGAAATAGTCTTATACTTGTAATTTTATGAAGAAACCCTAATGATTATTGGGGCATAAATTAGCCTATAGCCTACTTAATGTAATAGTTTTCTACTATACTGCAGGCTACTTGTAGTATACTAAATGTAGGCTATACTGCTTGGGTCTAAATTTGTCCACTTTTTAGTAAACAGAAGTATACTTTAAATGCATTACAAGTTGTAAAAGTAGTAAACTTTTGAGTGCACAAGTAGTCCACAATTAAAGTGATATTTCACCCAAACATGAAAGTTCTGTTATCATTTACTCATCCTCCTTGCTCCAACCTGTTTGAGTTTCATTATTCTGTTGAACACAAAAGAGGCTTTACTAAAGAATGTATGAAAGTATTTTTAATGCCTACCAATGAATTCTTCAAATATATTTTTTGTGTTCAACAGAAGAAAGAAATTGATAAAAGTCTGGAACCACTTGAGTCTGAAGAATATATATGATGAGAAAATTTCTTTTCTTTTTTTTTGGTGAACTATTCCTTTAAGTTTTTTTTATTTGTACTTCAAGTGAACCTATGAGTGTTTAGAAGTTTACTTTTGCAACACTTGTGGCAAATAATTAGTTTGAGAAGGTTGAAAGTTTTGACATGGCCAAGTACATTGACCCATGTTGGGAATTTGGGCTTTGTATTTAGTTGATACATCTGCACACACAGTACTGAACACACACACACACACACACACACACACACACACACACACACACAATTTCTGGCAGTAACCTTTGTATCTTCAGTCTGACTTTCTAACCATGATGCCTCGAATTCACAAATGCTCTCAGTGCACTCTTAATTTACTTAGTGTACGTTCTAGTGTTAGAAGTGTACTGCAATTGTTTTGTTAACTAGTACTTGTATTTTTTTATTGAAAGTAGACATAACAGAGTACAGTAGAATTTAGAAACAATAAAGATAATTCAAATAATACCAAAGACATACATAAACTGAATCCATACATAATCCAATCTATACATAACTGAATCTGAGTCCTTTAAACCTATATTATATTAATTAGACTTAAAACAGCTCGCACAACTTATAAAATTAGGTTAGAACAAGATTAACTTAGTGTTTAAAAAAGTAACTATCATAAAGTGCTATCATGACTAATTGACCATATCATTTTTACAGTGTATGGACAAACATGGATTGTGTTCGGCAGCACTGATTCACAGCCTTCTAACACACGTGAGAAGAAGAAAAAAGTTTGTGTCAAACCAAAATAAGATTAGTTAGCAAAGTTAGCTGATCATTAACACATTTGAAGTAGGCCTAGACTAACAATTAGTCTGGCTTGCAAGAATATTTAGCAGATTTGTTTGTTTTTCCACCTTGGGTAGGCCCAAGTAAAAATTAGGGCATTTAGGCACCTTTTATTTAAAATTAATGGCACTGATCTGTTTTTAGAATGTCACTGAAAGTCATTTTCAGTTTAGACAGCTTAAACATGCAGTTTAATCTAGGTCTAGTATTAAACCACATCTTTGAAACTGGGAGTTTACTGGGAGTAATATTATGTGAATTTTTTTTAATAGGCCACTCAATCAAAAGAGTAGAAACTTCAAGCCAAGTATACTTTGAACAAGAAGAAGAATAGTACACTTTAATAAATTTATTTTTTCCAAATAAGAAACTTTTAATGAATTTTTTAATGTTTTAAAAAGGTCACATTTAATCTTACTCTCATTTATGAATATAATTTATCATACCGTGTACATTTTTAAAATCTTGCTTTGTCTCAGAACTCAAAACATGTCTGTTCGTGTATGCTTCACTTTTTGTGATATTGCATCAGCATGTATAATCTAAAAAAATAAAACATAGGAAAGACTGCCATCTTGGGGTACATATTGATAACTGCAAATCAACTTAACCCAAAGAAAGGTCACACAAGCCAACATAATAGATGATTATAACATCAACACCATGATATACGCCGTCACACTGTGCTGTAATTGTTAGAAATTGATTTTTTCAAACATCCGTTTAAATATTCAATGTAACGGAACAAATGCCATGTAGAAAAGTGTTTTGATGTAGTATGAGTTCTTGCCAGCAGAGGGAGACCGAAGTGCCAATAGTAAAACCCCCATTACAAACCACAAAGTGCATTCAGCCAGTTAAGAGCAAACTTATACACAAACCGAAACATGACTGGCTGAGAATGCAACTTTAATCAGAACAAACTAAACAATTAAAACACACACAACTAAAACGCTCGAGATGGAACAATCCAATTAAATAAACTGGAATGCTATTTGGCTTAAAGCTCAATTGCACTTTCTAAAAAGTTATTATTTACAAATTAAGCACATTTTCTCTCTTCATTTCACTATCAACACAGACTTTAATCAGATATATAGTGGACATCAAGTCATAATGATAAAATATAAATAATTATAATAATGATAATAATAATTTAATGTCCCAAAAGCCAGAAAAATGTGTGAATATATATTAACAATTTTCTTTTCTGTTTACTAAACTTTCTATTTAGATTACGCTCAACTTTTTTGTATGAAAGACATAACAGAATGATTTGATATATTATTTTGGAAATTATTTTTTTCATCTCGTTTTTCTTTATTGCATGTATGTTTTCACTGTATATAATTTCAATATTAATGCCTTCTTGTGTATATAAATAAATAAAATGTAGAGAAATGTCATTATGGGAGTAATAATTGGCAAGATTTTCAAAATATTGTCTTGTATTTTATAGGAATAATGAAATGTCTCCTAAAATGCGCAATAAACATGCTTTTAGTTATGGTGTCCACTATGAAATTCCTGTCTCAACGTTTCATAACAAAGTCAAATTTTGATTTGAAAATACTTTCCTGAGATGTTGATTTTTGACAGACAAACTGTCAAACTTAAAAACAAAGTATTTTCATATTTCCAAAAGATTGTTAGGCTACATGTGGTCAGTACATTTAATCCAAGCCATTTTAAAAGACTAAGGAGAGGAAGTGTTCACAGTGAAACTTCCAAGCCTTGAGTTTGCTCTGTGGATATCCAGACATAAAAGTGACTCAAAGAAAAAAAAAAAGTAGTCTCAAAGAAATTCACTAAAATATAATGTCCATAAAAGTCCACAGATGTCTATTAAAGTGGATCAAAAAAAGTGCATCAAAATTGTCCTAAGACAAGAATGGGTTGTTTAGCAGTTTTAGGACAACTTTGATGAAAGGTTTTGATCCAATTCAAATGATGCCTACGTAAAGCTATAAGGCAATGTAAACATCCCATTCATCATACCACTAAAAGTACTTAATCTGAAATATTTTGTTGTAGGTACTAACGCATGTGGTATTTGACTTTTTGGACCATATTAGTTTGAGACCCCATGAAGTCGTACGGCTAAACTGACGGTTTTGAGACATGAGAGGGCGACATACTGCAGTTCTTCGTGACAACATGACGCATATAATGACAGAATGCTGTATTCAGTTCGCCACAAGTGAAGTTATTAACAACATTTGTGATTATGATAATTATGATTTTACCAATGATGGTAATACATACGTTAATAATAATTTTAGATTAGTCACATACTGCTCAATTGTTGCTGTTTATTAAAACTAAAATAATTCTCATTTAGTACAATGACTTTTTTAGATTTAGCCTAGTATAACCTGACAGTTTAATCAGGACTATTAAGAGTAGAGTTAATAATATTTAAATCCTTGTAGTAGGCATGTAGATTGTAAAATGGCTAAATATAAAGATACAATATAAAAAGACATTATATAAACACTGTAAAAAATTATGATCAATTACTCCTGACAACATATTTTTTAGGTCATTGTAACTTATTAAACTAAGTAAATCATGTTCTAACTTAATTTTATAAGTTACGCAGGCTGTTTTAAGTCAGTTAACACAATATAAGTTCAATGGACTTATAAGGTTGGTTTAATTCAGCTTAAAAAATTAAGGCAACCTGAATTTTTACAGTGAAGATAAAAAATATAGTAATAAATACAAATATACAACTGAAGCCGTTTTATTTACTAGAAGTTCATCTATGATAAGCTTTTTTTGCCACAATTTACATTTTAAAAAGCTCAGTAGAAATAAAGAAGTGAATTGAAGAAACCTACAAATCAAATTTTGTTTGTGTGTTCATTGTATTTGTTTTAACTTAGTATTTCTATTTGTGAAAAGAAAAAGTAATTATGCAATATTTGCTTGGTGTAGATTTTTTTTCTCCTATAGGGCCAATTGAAATAAAAACAGCTTAGTAGTCTTAATATAATTTTTTTTACCTTGGTCATAACTTTTTAAAACCTGAATTTTGAAAAGAGTATAGCAGCTATACCCCTTGGCTAATTGTTGGTCAAACTAGTTAAAGCATAATCTTGCGACATCTTGGCCATGATTATTCAAATAGCTTCTGGTTTTACACCTTCCATTTCAAGTAAGAAAATGAGACAAACAGCTGAGTACAAAAAAACAAGGCTTTTAATTATTCTGAAAGTTCATGAAAAATACTCCCTGACTTAATACAAATGTATAAAAGGGAATACAAAAAAAAACATATATACAAAAGTATGGGTCCTGCCCCGTTTTTATACATCTGAAAAAGTACTACATAATTTACCTTCTAAATGAACAAGAATCTCCTTCAATTAAATACTGTCATAATTTAAATCAAATGACATTATACTGCTATTCACATATAACTGCTGTCCCAAAATAGGAGTTGTCTCGTCGATATAAAATCCTCTTGTCGCTTAAAATAGATATAGTCTCTTTCTCTGTTTTTTGTTTGTTTTTGTTTACATGTGCCTCTTCATGTGCAGAGCCAGGTGATCTGAGCGGGAGAAAGCCCTCTCGCACAGGTGGCACTGAAACGGCCTGTGTCCAGTGTGTTTCCTGTAGTGACGCGTCAGTTCGTCTGACCTGGCGAACTTCCAGCCACAACCTTCCCAACTGCAGTGGTAGGGCTTCTCACCTGTGAACACGACGAAAAGAAACATTTAGTCTTGTGTACAAACTTTTTTTTGTAGTTATTTGGAATTTAAATGACAGTTATGCAAAAACAACATCGAATTTAAACCTTCACCACATACCTGTGTGCGTCCGCATGTGAGCTTTCAAATGGGAGCTTTTCGTGTACGTTTTCCCGCATCCAGGGAATTCACAACTGTGCGTCGCGGTCCTTTTGCGCGCCCAAGAGCGTCGCCCTCGTTTTGGTTTGCTGTCTTCTGGGTTTAAAAATCCCAGGAGAGGTGAGGATGGTGGAGTCAGCATCACACCTGGCATGGCCGAGTGATTTGCCCGCAGTGGTTCGCTAAACATATTAAAATGTCCGTGATACTGTTGATGCTGGGCGTACTGAGGTGGAAAATGCGCATTGTTTATAAACTGCTGTTGATGCGAGATGTCAATGTGATGCTGAGTGTTCATCTCTGTCAGGATGCAGTCTTTCCTCCCTAAAATGTCCCGAGGCACATCTTGCTGCACGTGATGTCCGTACGTTTGATGCTGCATTACGCGCTGGGGTTCTTGTGCGTAATAATGACCCATGTAGTCGTTTACCATCATGCAAGATTGCTCTTGGTTCTCGGTTTTTATTTTATATCCCGCGTTATTCGAGTTGGACACGTGTTGTTGGTTTCGGGCGTTTAGAGCTCTCAGTTCGGTGTACTCCAACCTGTCTAAATGTCCTTTTAGATTATATTCGCCGTGATAATTCATGTCCGGGGTAAACAGTTCGGCTACCAGACTGTGTGCTGGACGTGCGTTGAAGTTGGTGCCACAATAGGCGTTGGGGGTCGGGTGACATCCATCACTGTCATACACGGTGCTGCAGCTCTCCGGTGATTCTGGGAGGGAATAGGCGGGCGGCGGCGCTGAGGTGTTGTCGTTGTCAGAGGTGACCGAGTTGGACAGAATGAACTCTAGATCCAAAAACTTGGAAAGATCATCCTCATCTTTGGCCAAAGGTGGAGATTCGACAATGCTGAACTCCACCTCGATGAGGGGTCTCACGTCTCCAGCCCTCGGGCTAGTTTTGGCTATATCAACTTTCCAGTCCTGAATGAAAAGAAAACATAACTTTCGAGTTAAACTGCTTATTTCTGCAGACTTTGAAGTAATATAGTATCAGTAATATAAGGATAGTTTTTAAATCTACAATAAAACATGCAGCATTAGCCTATGTATGACTACAAATGTGTCAACTTTATAAAAGTAAATGTTCTATTTAAAATGTTCAACACAACTAACCGCGAAATAACGTCAACTAGGCCTGTTTTAACAAAACACTTAAGCTCTTACTTTCTTGACATGTAAACATAATTTAGCAGATAACGCAGTAACGAAATTAAGTTTGTTGACGCAGGCTACAATGTTGCTCACATAACCTCTACTCATTTTCTAACAGTTAAAAAGTAGCTATAAACAAACACGCTGAAATGTGAAATATCTATCATTTAAAACATCAAAAAGTTGAACTCACCCGAACTATTTCAGACTGCTTCTCGTCTAAAATGTGGTTGTTTGAAAAAGTATTTATCGAAGGCAACATCGCATCTGCAAGAGCCATGTTGCAAATGTTAGGGAACTCAGTAGGTGTTCACTCTCATTCAGTCCAAGGCAGACAATGCGTCTCTAATATGTTTGACTGGATGTCTACCTGTCCCATTATAAGGAGGGTCTGAATGCACAGTGGGCGTGTTCTCATGACGCTAGGGATGTAGTTGTAGCCTATCAGGTACTTACTCTGGCTGTTTTCAACAACATGTAAATATTGTCAAAGCACCATTGATTATTTGGACTTTAATTAAGCGTAGCCTATCTCCTTATTTCATTAAATTACGAAGACTGCGTTATGTTGTAGAAGATAAATGCGTTTTATGATGATGTTCTCTAGTATAAATTACAGCAAGAATTAGTTTGCCTGATGCGTTTTCGTGTTAATAAATCTAAACGCATCACACAATACAATTGGTTATAATTATATTTTCATAACCATATGATACTCAAAATGTTTGCATCCTAACACATTTCCGTATGTGTAAGTGCAAAATTGCATTTGAGATTCTTTGAATGTCTTTTCCAAATGTCTTTTCTCGTTTCTAAATCCCGGTGCTAAAGGGGGCGCCACAAACCCCTCTGTCCAGTGGAACTTAGTGCAGTTTTTTGGAGGGATGTTTAAACGGTATGTTGGTAAATTATGAAATGCATTAAAAAAAATCTGAATTTTAATAATAATGGATTATTTCTTATTTAAAGGGTCTAAATTATAGTATATGCTATGAGCTTAATTAAACAAGCACAAGCAAAACATCAAAAGAAAAAATCATTCTTAATGAACTATAATTATTTTTTTTATTTTAAATAGTAAAACAAATATATGAGGCAGGCTAGTCTATTGAAGCACTATTGTGGTTTCAATAAACCAACTACATTGCTGTGAGTTTCACCTCTTCATTCGTATTAAAATAGACCTGATCTCATATGGCTGATATAAGTATTAATTTATCCGTCCAACTCCGGCTTAATTAACATTTGAATAACCAGCTGTAAAATCTCGGAGCCATCGAAACAACATGATAATCTCAATGTTCAACAATGCAGGTACATGTTAGTTAATGATCTCTGAGTCAATAGACCTCTTCTTTCAGTTGATTAAAATGCAAATGAACGGGCTAATGCTCTCGGGCCAATGTTTAGAGACAAGGTGGCCAGCGTTAAACAAAAATACCCAGTTCCAAAAAAAATGCCTCCGGGTCCGGGACGCGGCATTAAATATCTCCGCCACAATCTAAATGTAGATGTTGAAATGTAGATTTCAAAAGGACATTTATCGCTTTAAAATGTCATGCCTGTATTCCAAGCATTTTTATATAAGCGTTTTGCGCGCGCAGCTTCTGTTCTGCTTCTGAGTGCGCAAACCAGCAGCTTTTGCACAATCGGATTCTTCTGCAGTTTATATAGTCCAGTTATTTTTACCCCTTCTACGTAATTCAGGATCCGCTACAATCGCATTGTCTGGACAGAGGTGGAAATGGAAATGGAGAGAATTTCCTGAAATACAAAGGGTGTCCTTTCCCCACCACAAGCAGAGTACAGTTTATTTATTTTCATTGTAAAGAAGAATTACAGCTAAGACGGCTACAGACGTGCGAAATATCCAACCGAATTGATGATTTCAGTTCTGTGCGCACATCATTTATTAAATGCACATATAATTAAACAGCATAATAATAATAATTAAACCGAATAAATCAAACTATTATTTCATAGTTTTTAATTCATCAAATCTATTTGTTTATTATTATTATTTGTAGGCACCGGGTTAATTTGAGATGGGTTTTTTTTTTTTGGGGATAGCATTTTTTCCAAAACGAATTTGTACTCGTTTTCCCTCTTTTGTTGTTTTCTAAACACAATTAAGGAGATAGCAGATTTGCAGACAGGACAACGTTTTTCCGGAGACATGTTGTATTTACAAGATGGCTAATTTGGCCGGCGTTTAATGTCCAATTTAACTGATTCATGGATATCTTAGATAGATGCAAATTTTTTATCAAGAAAATAAAATGCTGATGTACTGGTCCTGGGGATATAAATAAATTCTTAATATTTTTTGTATACAGTATCATATGGTCGTTGCATACTTTTAAGAATATTATAATGTTTAACAATAACATTGGCATACAAACATTATTTTTTAAATGACTTTACAATGCACTTCCTGTATAGTTATGGTACTGTAAAGAAAAATCATGTTTGTTCTTCCATCGTAAGATGAAATGAGATCTGTGCCCTTGGCTGTGTGTGGTGATTTTGCATAGGCTTCTAATTTCCTTCTTCATTTTTACAGCATTTCCCGGATAACATAATACAGAAAACAGACCTTTAATAAATACATGCAGCACATCTGACACTAATTAAACCCTGGTTTTAACACATCACCATTTTAATTTGATTTAATTTGTCACTTGTGTGACAAGATAAAACAGATCAGGCAGTTCACATTTATGTTTAGCAATAACACACAGAGCTGAAAATGAATATATTTTGATTTATTTAACAACAATTCCACTCATTAGGCATAATGGAGTGAAGCCATCTAAATAAAACTTGCATTTATTTTCTAAATAAAACATTTAATAATATTTGTGAGGCAAACTGTGCTTTTTAACAGATAAAGCTGCAGATTAATGGGTATTTAGTCTAAGACATACAAGCCTTTTTTGTTGGATTTTTGAGGAGATCAGATAAGGAAAATGTTGATTTTATGAAGGAACACAATCCCTGAGTCTCCACCCTTACACGCTTATGGTTTGTGAATGATACGTGAGCTTTGTCAAGTGTACTGTATATATGCAGATGTTATACTGTTGCAAATGTTTATGCTTCCTGGTTTACATGCATCTATATCTCTTACTGCACATATTTAATAGATTCAACGTGCCGTATTTTACATTTTTTGCACTAATGTTCTTTATCAGTTAACAGGGACGTATAGTTGTACTGATATATGTAAATGAGACTGCAGTGATACAAAAGAGCTGCATTTGCTTCTCACATTCTCACATAAGGCTGGACAATCAAACACAATGACCCAACAGATTACAGCCTGAATTCATGCATACACATCTATTTATCACTTCTGCATTAAAGGCAAACAGGCAAGTTGTAGCAGCACTCCTTAAGACTTGTTGAGAAGAAGTGCCCTTCGGGAAACACACGTCCCTTCATCATTTGTTATAGCTCTCAATTTCAGCATTTAGCATTGTGACTAATGCCTGAGTCAGGCACCGCACTCCCACAAACAATTGTTTCAATCCAAAGAATAAAAAAAGATCTTCTGCTTGTGTCATAAACACTCGCTTAATTTGCTATTGTGTTTATAAACAAAACATTAAAATATGTGATAACCATTTATTTTTGGTTGTTTGATTTGGACATTCTGTTGATTATACTCAACTTTTTTTTGGATGAACTATTGCTTTAATTTACTCATTCTCAGCCCATTCAAGATGTAGTTGGCTTTCTTAAAAAAATAAAACTCTTTTAAAAAGATTGCTGAAACAATTGTCCTTAGAGATTCCTAAAATGCAAGCCTTTTGACAAGTCAATCTGCAAGAAACTGAAAATTATTTACAACATAATTACTTTTAAACCACAGCCTTGGCAAATCATCCTGAGCTATATCATAAACAAATGAACAAACAAACAAACAAACAAACAAACAAACAAACAAATAAACAAATAAATAAATAAATAAATAAATAAATAAAAACTTACATGTTGAATGGCAGGTGTGAGTAAACAGCAAATATTATTTTTAGCAGGAACTATCCCATGAGCAATCCCAATATCTGCATAAACTTTCTCTTTTGATGCAATGTAAAAATGTTGGGTTCCACACAATTACTTCATGCTGTACCAACAATAATCGATTAAGTTAACTTTTTACAAATTTAAGTGGACTGAACATAAACTAATTAAGTTGTGTCAAAAACTTTCAAAAACTGTTGTTTCAGCTCAATTTACATAAGTAGCTTGAACAGACAACAAAAAATGCCCCAATAGGATAGGATAGGAAAAACTTTGTTTGTCTCCGAGAGGAAATTTGTCTTGGGCAAAAGGTGCTACAACGTTGCTCTAAAAAGACAATAAAATAAATAAAACAAACAAAACAGTTAAGAACAAACAATTAAGAACATACAGTTGAAGTCAGAATTATTAGCCCCTCTGAATTATTAGCCCCCCCGTTTATTTTTTCCCCAATTTCTGTTTAGCAAAGACAAGATTTTTTCAACACATTTCTTAACATAATAGTTTTAATAACTCATTCCTAATAACTGATTTATTTTATCTTTGCCATGATGACAGTAAATATTATTTGACAAGATTTTTATTAAGACACTTCTATACAGCTTAAAGTGACATTTAAAGGCTTAATTAGGTTAACTAGGCAGGTTAGGGTAATTAGGCAAGTTATTGTATAACGATGGTTTGTTCTGTAGACTATCAGAAAAAAATACAGCTTAAAGGGGCTAATAATTTTGTCCCTTAAATAGTTTAAAAAAATTAAAATATAAATATAAATAAAACAAATAAGACTTTCTTCAGAAGAATTTTTTTATCAGATATACTGTGAAAATTTCTTTGCTCTGTTCAACATAATTTGGGAAATATTTAAAAAAGAAAAAAAAATTCAAAGGGGGCTAATAATTCTGACTTCATCTGTACATTGTTTACAAAATAAGACCATATATAAATATGAAATACATAAAACACAGAACACAGTCAGGTGTTAATGTACTACAGGTGCATTGTTCTAGGTAGAGTTCAACAGTTTTATCGAAGTAGGAACAAACGAAAGCTTCAATCTATTGGTTTTACACATTGTCTTTTTTACTGATGGACCCCTTTATTAATCCGGGGTCGCCACAGCGGAATGAACCGCCAACTTATCCAGCACATGTTATTACGCAGCGAATGCACTTCCAGCCACAACCTATCACTGGGAAACAACCATACACACTCATTCACACACATACACTACGGACAATTTAGCCTACTCAATTCACCTGTACCGCATGTCTTTGGACTGTGGGGGAAACCTGAGCACCCGGAGGAAACCCACGCGAACGCAGAGAGAACATGCAAACTCCACACAGAAATGCCGACTGACCCAGCCGAGGCTCGAACCAGCGACCTTCTTGCTGTGAGGCGACAGCACTACCTACTGCACCACTGCGTCGCCTATTTTAGGAAACATTTATAATATTTTTGAACAGTAAACATGTCAGGCTAAATAATTTAAATAAATAATTGACTAATGCTGTCTTCATTAGTTCCAAAAACTATGCATGAAAAAAACACATAAAAAACCCTTACATATACCTTAGAAACAGAATAACATTTTTGCAGTTTTAATACCTTGACTTTTCCAAACCGCGGTAAACCTTGAAACCGGTTACCGTCCCATGCCTACATATATAAGTGTGCGTTTTATATAGCTAATGAATACATTCATTACATACACATGAAAAAAAAATACATTCAAAAATAGAAGATCTGCCCCTTTCCCTTTCATTGTTCTGTGGTGTTTAAGTGCAGGTAATTACCTATCTATCGCTCACCAACTCAACCACCTAGACAAATTTGTGTGGACATAGGAGCAAATATTTGTGTCCACTGCACGACCACCATCAGAGTCTTCCACTCGATCTTCCTGTGCTTGTCTAGCACACAAGAACGACAAAAGGACAAGTCCTTTCACTTCCACTGGACCATGATGAAAATCCAAGACCCATTGCGGGGTCTCAGACAAGACAAGGTACAGGTGAGGACAAAAACCTCTGTCGACTCAAAGGTGGTCTGAATGGCCCTGGGGCCAATTTAACCCCACACAGTAGTATTTATAACATAAAAAAAATAATCATGAAGATATACCGAGGTGCCATTCACTATATTTACTGTGCTGATGGCCCTTAATCAACTATCGTTTGTATTTCACTCAGCCACTTTAAATTAACAATCTAATCTAGAGTCTCCAGAATAGTAATTACACCAAATCACCCAAGCAGGAGGAGAAACTCAATGCTAACATAAATACTTTGCAAAATTATCAAAGGACAAACTGCATGGTCTACAAAATGTGTGGGCCAAGGATTGTGATAATCATGTCATATGGGAAATGGAAAAATTATGAAAAAGAAGACGGTGAGGAAATATAAACACTGAAACCGTGTCAAACAGCATATTTTCCAGCAAAACAGCACACAGATCAGTGCCATTGTGACTTCCAGTAGCTGCTGCTCCATGTCTCTCATCTCCCCTGGAGGCCTCTTTGTCTCCAAGTGTAATTGCTTCTGCCTGCTTTGGAGCAACTCTTGTCTGGGGACACAAAACTTGTCTCTGTGAATGACTGCATGTGTCTGAGGTCAAAAGTCCACAAGAGCTGATCCATAAAGCCCTGTGCTCCCACATGCCAGTGAACTAAAAGTCTACTCTGCCTTTTTTCTTTCTTTTTTGTACTTTCCGAACACAATTCCGTGACACATCCATAACCGACCATCAAGACCAGTACGAACATGCCAAGGACAAGTGTATTAGCAATTAAAATAATTGTATGAGTAATTTACTCACATTTGAAATTTTAAGACAGCTCAATTACACTGCCATTCACGTAACTCGTAACCCACAAGTACAATCTCTGTCGTCAAATACACACCTTCATGTTATTCCAAAACATTTAGCACTATTTTATTCTAAAAGATAAAGTGTTTTGTTTGTTTTAAATACAAGAGCTTTCTCTCCATGCACAGAAAATCATTAAAAAATGTTATGAATGAGTCAATTCAAATTCTGACTTTTACCTTAATTATAACTAATACGATTAATATAATTACATCTCACAATTTTGACTTTGAAACTTGCAATTCTGAGAAATTAAGACAGGAAGGTGTTTTTTTTCTCAAAATTGCGAGCTATGAACTTGAAATTGTTAGAAAAACAAGTCAGAATTGCAAGTTCATATCAAATTTTGTAAACAGTCTGTATCTAAATTGCAAGATACAAACTTGGAAATGTTTAGGGGAAAAAAAAGACTGAATTGAAAGTTTTTTATGCGGCACAGAGGCTCAGTGGTTAGCACTGTTGCCTCACAGCAAGATGAAGTTGGCATTTATATGTAGAGTTTGCATGTTCTCCCTGTGATTGCGTGGATTTCCTTCACAGTCCAAAGGCATGTTCTATAGGGTGTGTTGGGTGAATATGAGAGTGGGTTCCAGCTGGAAGGGCATCCGCTGCGTAAAACATATGCCGGAATAGTTGGCGGTTCATTCGACCCCCTGATAGATAAGGAACTAAGCCGAAGGGAATTTCAGAATTCCAAATTTATACTAGAATGTTTGAGTTTACATCAGAATTGCAAATATATGTCAGAAATTTTCCCTTGGTATTGCAAGATTTCAACTCTTAAAGGGCACCTATGATGAAAATCATCTTTTGTAAGCTATTTGGACAGAACTTTGTGTGGGTATAGTGTGTCCACAGTTATATTGGGGTGGTGTAAACACAATAAGTCTCTTTTTTAAAATGTCCTGACATTAAAATAGGATCTAAATCCCTCCCATTTTGAGGTCCACCACAACGTGATGTACAGTAGGAGTGTGGTTTTCCCGCCCACCGAACTGATTGACAGCTGCGTATTAACATGTTTCCGTAGTAACACATATAATCATATCAACAAGACAGGACGTGCGCAAAGCAACTGGGATAAAAAGATCTGTTCAGCTCTCTGTGATCATCAGTCATCATCAAATATGATCAAGAATGAGTTTACAAGTTTAAAACGTTTCTAAAACAGTGCAAGTTTGTAATGAATTACAGCGATTTTACCGTCTACCTTATCACCACAGCCACGTGTCAGTACAATTATAAAAGAAGACGCTTCAATCCTGGTTTGTGGATGTTAAATCAGGTTTATTTTGTACATTAACATAACGGATATCCATACAGCAGTGGATATTAACGTGTATCCTGTCACATTTACCGTGCAAAACAGTGCAAAGCTAAACATGTCCGCTGTGTGTGTCTGTGTGTGCGTGCGCAAACTTTGTAACAACATTGTGTGTGACTCATCATTGCAACTCCATAACAAAAACATCAATAATCATTGGGAAAGTTCTTACTGTAGTATTTCTCTCAAACGTTACATAAGATCTGCTTTCTTCATGTCCGTCACTGTGCTGTTTATCTAATGCAGGCGAGGCGGAGATTGAGGCACACTCTGACAGCCGTGTGGGAACAGTGGGCGAGGAGAACTAGCATTAAAGGCACAGGCCACAAAAACAGCTACATTGTGTTCAGAGGTATAATAAATAATCTGATAGTTGTTTTGAGCTGAAACTTTACAGACACATTCTGGAGACACAAAAGTGTTATCTTAAATCTTAAAAAAGGGGTAAAATAGGTGCCCTTTAACTGTGAGGGTCACAATTATATAATTTTATAATAATTTTGGAGCCCAATGACATCGTATGAACAGAAATTACGTGAAGGCGAGGAGTAAATTATGACTGAAATACACTTTTTTTTTCTGACACTTTCCTTTCAGCACATTTTTACTTGTAGTTTTTTGGTTGAGTAGGTTATCTCACACGTGAGCCGTTTCAAAATGTTTTCCTGAAAAACTGAGCAGCCAGGATGCGATGAATTGAACATCAAATCTGGAAATCGACCAGCCAAAACATTTTTATACAGAAAGAAATAACTATTGTCGTCACACATTCCATCAAACAATTAGCAAACGTTATTGCTCTCTATGTGTCAAGATTGCAGTATAGTTCTGACAACTGAATAAGAAGGAAAACACTCACCGCAGCTTAAAGAAACAACACCTGCCTAACAAAACGACAGCCTTTGTCCATCTGCCCACAGTGGGCCATGTTTTCATTCATCAGGGGTGACTTCTACTACATAAAGAATGAGGGAAAACGCATTGGAGGGAAACCTGTGCTATAAGCTCAGTGCCTTTCACTTCTGACAGACCTGCGCTCTGCCATTGTCACTGGTCCATTCATCCATTGACGCAAAATAAACAGAATAATGGGAATAAATGGAAGTGCTCGACTTGATCTATGAACAGTAAGGAGAGAACTTTGATAACAGTGCAAAGCGACAATCACAGTGCATGCACAAAGTAAATAAATGGCATATTTCGGCAGCTACATCAGTGTTAGATATGGATCAGCTGCGTGATTACAGCCCTCACACTTTCTCTTATTGCAACAGGTTGGCCTCAACAGGCTGTAGCATTGCAGATAATGCCCGTCACAAGACAAAAACAATGTTGCGTATTGTGTAACCAAAGCAGAGCATCAAGACCTGCAGGCTTTCAACACAAAATGAGCACAACAGAAGACTGAGTGCATGTATGAAATAGACCTGCTATTGTGAGCAACACTGCTTGAGTTTCCTGTACAATATGTACGGCACAGTCTCCGTAAGGTGACCCAACTGGGGCAGTTGAAGTAGGTTTTATCTGTTAGCACCCTGGAGGTTTGATGAGAAAGTTAAAACCAACAACATGTTTTTCAACAATTATTTATTGGTTTAAAAAAAGTCATCTGTTCTGAGTGTTTACAAGAAGAGATATCCAACTAAACACTCAAACAATTTGCTGCTTGTTCAAACTACTTTTAGAATGATTTTTATTTTAAATGAGCTGAATTCCTGAGATTTTTTTGGGACAATTCACCTTAATTTGTCAAAATTTGATTTTATTCATTTTGAACAGGAAAAAATCCTACAACAAAAAATACATTTCAACATGATTGAAATGGAGCGGGATGAAGCACAAGCTTATTATTTTCCCACCCCATTACCACACATCATTCGTCCATTACTTCAGATTATTTCTTCTTTTACTTATCTCTTCTTTTTATCCTTTTGGCATCTTTGGCATATTATATGTTTGATTCCATTTGTACATTTACATTTTATAACACAGACCCAAAAAATACATAGTACTGGAAATAGCCATTAATTGAAATGTCATCATACTTTTCTCTTTTTTTTTCAATCACTTCTATTAATCATTAAATTCTTTTAATAATATATATTTATACAACTTTTTAATTGGTTAATATATTGACATTGTTTGAGAATCTGTTCCAGACTGTTCCATAATTTCACACCACATACATACATACACAATTTTTTTTTAAAGTTGTTCTTGTTGTCAACCTCCTAAGATTTTGTTCTTCTCTCAGATTATATCCCCCTTGTCTTTCTTCAAAAAACTTTTGTATGCATTTCGTAGGTAATTTATTCCTAGCTTTAAACATAAATTGTGCCGTTTTAAATTTAACCAAATCATTGAACTTGAATATCTTCAATTAAAAAAATAAAGGATTTGTATGCTCCAAATACCCCACATTTTCTATTAGTCTAATGACTTTTTTTCTGCATTGTACATAAGGATAGTAAGTTAGATTTATTTGTATTCCCCCAAATTTCAACACAATAACTCATATAGACCATTTCAATGTGCTGATGTCATTGGCCCATGAACATTTCCTGCTTATTATCAAACTGTAACAAGAAGCAATTCAATTATAACTTATTTATAATCAGCTATCATAACATTATTTATCAATATGTGGCTCTTTTTGGGATTCTCAGAAGCTATAGAAATTAAACAGGAAATACGTTGGGACCATTGTTTTTGTTTACATCCCTCAAAATGGTCTATATGGCTACATAAGTGTGTTATATAATACATATATTGATGTATTGTCCAGGAATAATCTTGCTTTATACACTATTGCTACAGTTTTTACTAATTTTGATATCACATTATTTATTTGCGGTTTCCAACTAATTTTATGATCCAATACAACACCAAGAAACTTAATTGCAAATACTCTTTCTATAACTTCATTATCATTTTTTAAAATCTAATTTAAATTTAATTTCCCAAATAACAAAACCTTTGTTTTACTTATATTTATTGACAAGTTGTTTATGTCAACCCGCAATTTCAATTGATTAATTTCTGTTTTAATCAACTCATTAATTAACTCCATAACATCACAACTCCATAAAATGAATTAACCTAATTGATTTGTGTTGGGACAACGTAAATGAATTGTGTGGAACCTTGCATTTTTATACAGTGTAGGTGATTATGGAGCTGTATGTACTTTGGCTAAACTTGAACTGTATTGAAAGTGGACCAAACATAAATTGTGTGTGTTTTTTGTAGCTCTCAGATATCATTTGTCATCTTAAATGGTCAGTTTAGCTGAAAATAAAAATTCAGAACACAATTCTTTTTTTTAATCAAATGTGAACGATATCATTCATTAATGTGAATATCGTTCACCCAAAATCTGGACACTTTTAAAAGAGATCACAAATATAAATCTATATGAATGAAATACACTGAAAAAAAATATTCAAAGATGATTCCTTGGATTTATCTTAAGCTAAGTGGTTGTAAACACTTTATTTGGGCTGAATTTAAACAAAGTTGAACATTACTACATTTAATTTGTTTAAATTCAACCCAAATAAACTATTTGCAATAATTTTGCAGAAACCATTTTTTCAGTGTAGTATATTTTCTTCTATTATGTTTAGCATATAAACAGGGATCATGGTTGAGCTCCCCTGACCAAACTGTAGATTTCAGTGTTGTACTTTGTTGATCAAAGTTTTTAGATAAAAGTTTAAATTAAATGTTAATGTTTCATCTTGCGCATTTTCAAAAAACTTAACCTCTCAATTCACGTAGATTATTATTATTTTTTTGAATTTAAGGATTTGTTCAGTTCAAAATAAAACTTCCCTGATAATGTACTCCCTTGAAAATTTAACCCTACTATGTGTCATTCTAGATGTTGATGTCTTTCTTTGTTCAGTTGATAACAAAGGGCATTTTCTGAGGAAAACATTCAAGGAGTTTTCTCCATATAATGCACTTAAATGGGAACCAGCTTTCAATGAATTCCCTTCTGGACATTGTGACTTCACATTGGACATGTCATGTGAGACATGCACTTTAGAAAAATCCCTAAAATAACAGTTTTCCATATTTTGTAATTCATGTTTTATTGTTTATTTATGCTTTTGAATTGCATTATGGGACCTTATATATCCTCCAACAGCCTTTGATGTTTAAAAGGTTGAAAAAAATGTACTTTTATTGATATTTTAAATAGTCTTAAAGGAAATATGTGATGGTGTTGTAAATTTCAGAACAAAAAGTTGGCAGTACACACATTGTACATATATCATTTCTTATACAAATATAGCTTCAAACTACTAAAATGTCTAAAGTCACTCTGTTAAACTGTAGAGTTGAATTCAAACAACAAAAATCGATAAAGCAGAGATCAAGGTCCCGGAATGCAATTCATAACTATTAATAAACCGAACCAGTGAATGACAAAATAATTAACTTGTTAATTAATGGATATTTTTACAGTGTACGCAAATGTAAAGAGCCAGTTTTTACAAATTGAACATGCAAAGACAACAGTCAACACCCCAAAAAAAAGGTAACACAATGATTTCAGATAATTTGAAATTCTGTCATATTCTTATTAACTTATTTGAACTCTTGTAACTTATTTTACATGAGTACACATATCAAATCAAATCAAATCAAATCACTTTTATTGTCACATCATCAGCAGCACGTGTGCTATGATGAGTGAAAAGCTTAGGTGCTGGCTCCAGACAGTGCAAAATACAGACCGTGCAAAATATGGCCATATGGCCCGTTTCTACTGAGTGGTACGGTACGGTACAGTTCAGTACACTTTTAGGGCCTTTTTCACTGTCAAAAGGTACCAAAAAGCGAACCACACCGTACCAATCTAAAGACAGTCTAAAGCATAAGCAGTTTCACTTTCTCGCGTGTGCGTCTATATTTGAAATAACAAACTTCTTGAGCTGATAATAATAACGTGCGTGTGATTACTGAAGTGCTTCTGACATTCGATCCTTTCAGAAAAGGACAAACTCGAGAGTGACACGTGAAAAAACAATGGAGAAAAAACAAAGGATTAAATGATTCTTTCAGCAACCTTAAAGATGAACAAACTGCCATGTTTAATTATTATCATCACCTTTAGGACTATTATGAACTCGCAATGACGGAATTACTTTCTAACATGAGGTTAAATGTGCTGGTGAAAATTAAAGATACAGATGAGAGGTTTGCACTGACTGTAGGCTATGTTGTGTGTTGTTTTTAAACCCAAATAAGGACTAAATGTATGCTGTGTGTAGTTTTTCTGTAATTGGTAACATATCAGAGACTGTAAGGGTCTGTATGTGTTCACATATGTTGCATTTATTTATTTATTTGATATAATTGCAGACGTTACAGTAGGCTATTTTGATCATTGATCTGCTGTTATAATAAAAGCATGTTCATAGAAAGGTTAGTAATAAACATTTATACACAAGTATGTGTAATAAGCATCTGTTTTGTGAGAAGTGCTTCTCATATGATATGTAAACGACCCGTACAGCCTTACTTTGACATTTCCTCGAGCGAGAATGATGTTGACTGAAACTTTCTGTCATACACAATGCCCATTGGTACCCTTTTGGCAGTGGAAACGCAAGCCTGATAAAGGTGACCCGTAACGACCCGTACCGTACCACTCAGTAGAAACAGGCCAATATGACTATTTAACGTGTGAAGTTGTGCACTTGCAACATAGATTATATTATTAATATAAAAAGAATATGATCCTCAGCTTGGATTGTGTCAATTGACACTACACTGATTCTACAATTGAAACCTTCAAACTGTTGGTCCCTGTTGAAGTTGAACTATAAAGACAAGACTTTTCAACAAAAAAAACTTGATTTCTTCTTAACTGAAGAAAGAAAGAACTAGATGAACATCTTGTGTGATTTGAGTGAATAATTCCTGGGGTAAACTAATCCCATGAATTCATTTTGACCAGAGAGTGTTGAGTAAAAAGACTTTCAAAGGAGAGACAGCAATATTTCAAATTTGAATTCGGACGATTACATTTGGTTTAGATGAACTAACATTTAAATGCTCCTTTGCGCACAAGTTTGGAATAATCATCTTTTCACCTTGCAAGAGTTGTCTACTAAAATGCCCCATGCAGCCACCAGCATGAGGCCACATTCATTAAATCCTGGTTTGTTTGCAATAGAGAGTTCCTTGCAAATGATTTGTGGAATCAGACTGCAAATATCATCATTCACGCCACCTAATGAGATTAAAAAGATATTAATCTGAATTACCAGGTTAATTAAGTAGAACTAATTAACCATAATCATGCTGATAAGAGTGCGGCTATCAATGTATTTCACAGCCAAATATTTGAGGCAAATAGTTGCTTTAGGATTTTAACACTTAGGTTTAGTCTAGTCCTGGGCTGGACTTACATGACAACTAACAAATTACCGCATGCTGTGAGCAGCAAGTTCAGACTCACAGAACCTAAAAATACTCTCCCGGCATTAATCAAAGCAGCTTATACAATTATCAATGATCACCTTCTCAATAAAAATAGCCCCGTTTACAAAATGCTAATATTTTTTTAACACTTTGGTAAATTCTGTGAGCACTTCGTTTTGAATATTCTCTTCTGTGTTTACTCCTTTTGTGTGTTAATGCATTTTTCTACTTCATTATGCTTGCTCATGACAAGCAGAAATTCAGGAAAAGCCCTACTCTGACGGTTAGCTTAGTTTTATAAGCAGTCCAGGGTGTTTTCGGGCTTAAACAGGTGGAACTAGTCCCAGGTTGGCTGTTAGTAGTCAGGTCTTTGAGCTGCTAATAACTCCGAGAGACTCCAGAGAGCCTAACGGCTGCTTCACACTCACAGGAGACCAGTTCACACCTGACTGGACAAGACCGAGGTTGATTTGTCACATCATTTACTCACGCTGATCCAAACCAATTTCTGTGGGACACAAATTAAGAGGTTTTGAAGAATGTTTGAGCTGTTTTTGCCCATAAATTGGGACCAAAAATCAATTAACCTATGCAGATGAATTCATTGTATGGACATAAAGCCATGAAAGTTCATTTATTTATTCATTTTCTTTTCAGCTTAGTCCCTTTATTAATCAGTGGTCGCCACAGCGAAATGAACCGCCAACTTATCCGCAGTACGGATTGGATGACCTTCCAGCTGCAACCCAACACTGGGAAACACCCATAAACTCTTGCATTCACACCCACACATACACTAAAGCCAATTTCAAATTCAGTTCACCTGTACTGCATGTCTTTGGACTGTGGGAGAAACCGAAGCACCTGGAGGAAACCCACGCGAACACGGGGAGCACATGCAAACTCCACACAAAAAGGTCAACTGACCCACCGGGGCAGCCCCAAAATACTAAATCAATTTAAATCCTGATATTTTGGCATTATCCATCAAACCTGACCCTTTTTTCAGCAAGATATTTTATTAATAACATTTAGTATGATGACTTAAAATTTGTAGAAGTAATTTTCAACTATTAGATAGATATTTTAGTTTTTTAATTAGTATAATTAGTAATACTTTCCAGTCATACAGATTCGAAATTACAAAATTAATTATGCCAAAACCAATTTTTGTCTTGATTATTGCATTATTTCTCTCAAGCACAACATTATGATCTGGTATGATCATAATCAATCACCTGAAATAGTGATAATGAATTAGAATATTGCAGAAATTATCTCTGCCTTCATTTTATATTCATATGCAAGCAACACCAATCAACAACAGTCATTGTGCAAATTGCACACATCCATTACTCAACAGGGAGTTAAGGGGTAAAATGGGTCACATTTGGGCCTAAAATCAATGAACCCTTGCAGATGAATTCATTGTATGGACATAAATCCATGAAAATTAAAAAGGTTCATGTGTCAAATGTTTCCCATTATTATGTTGTTTATTATTATTAATATTTGTTTCATATCATACATTTTTCCAGGACCATATTATCTAACACTTATAAACGATTACAGTACAGCCCCAAAATACTAAATAATTTGAAATCTTCATATTTTGGCACTATACATCAAACCTAACTATTTTTCAGCATGATGTTTATTATTATTATTATTATTATTATTATTAAAATTTTGTTTGACAACTTCACATTTTTAGAAGTTGTTTTCAACTATCAAATAGATATTTTATTTTATTTTTAATTAGTAATGCTTTCTATGAATATAAAATATAAATTATATATTTTACTATAGTCTAATAGTCAACTTGTAAAGTCAACTTTCATGACTTTTTGTTATGTAAAATAAATAAAGTCATACAGATTTAAAATGACAAAATTAATAATGACAAAATTTCAATTGTCTTCAATATTGCATTGCTCTAAAATTATCTCAAGCACAAAATTATGATCTGGAATGATCATAATCAATCGCCAAAATAGCAGTGATAATGAATATTGCAGTAATTATCTCTTCTTTCATTTTGCATTCAGATGCAAGCAATTAGCAGAAGCAACAGCGAAACTAAAAGAACAACAGTCATTGTGCAAATTGCACACATCAATATTCCGCAACTCAACTGGGAGTTTCAGTTTAGCACTGGTCATCTTCTCTTTTCCATGTGCTGATTTCAGTACAGCCAAGCAGGATATGCAGGATAACACAAGGAACAAAGCAGGACTATTATCTACAAGAGTAAAGGGTGGTCTTCCCGACACACTCACACACACACACACACACACACACAAACCTCAGGAATTCCTGACATGGACTAATGCCAGGTCAGACAGAGCCACACCAACGATAATCTACTTTCAATTTGTCTGCTGTTAGAAAAAAGAAGTGTTTCTGTAGGCGGGCATGGAATTGGCAAAGAGCCTCTCACGTGGCAGAGTCCTAAACTGAACCACCTAAAGAGCTGTTAGCGCACTGGAAGACAAATGAAAAACGAAAGAAGGAGAGTGTGGTTAAAATGTATCGCATGTGTTCAGAACATGTGACATTTCAGAGGAACAGGGAAGCGGAATTTTCAAAAGAGCTTGTGGTAATAATACCAAATATGTCAGTAATGTAAACACTGCTAAACAATAGTGATATTTTTAGCTTTTCTACAGCACCTTTCTGAAGTTTACATTTAAAAACACATTGTACCATCACACTATTAGAAAAACGTGAATACATACAGTGCTCAGCATAGAGTACACCCCATTTTGAAGATGAATATTTGTATCCATTTCTCAGTGAATATAGGCAATGTATTTTGGTGCATTTAAACAAAACAGATTTATTAAATAAATATATTTATTAAAGTAATATTTTAGTTACCGAACATCTTCAGAAATAGAAAGATAATACATTTATAGCCAGCAGCTAAGCAGGGCTGCACCTGGTCAGTACCTAGATGGGAGACCACATGGGAAAGCTTGGTTGCTGCCGGAAGTGGTGTTAGCGAGACCAGCAGGGGGCACTCAACCTGTGGTCTGTGTGGGTCCTAATGCTCCAGTATAGTGAAGGGGAGTCTATACTGCTCAGTGGGCGCCATCTTTTTGACTCTCAGTGGTCGTTAAATATCCTTCGAAAAAGAGTAGGAGTTTAACCCTGTCATCCTGGCCAAATTTGCCCACTGGCCTCTGTCCATCATGGTGGTGGATGAGGAGATTCCCCCCAATGTGTAAAGCACTTTGAGTGTCTAGAAAAGTGCTGTATAATGTAAGGAATTATTATTATTATTTAAATTCATGCAAAAAAGTGGAATAAAAAATTTCAAACAACTAAATTTCAGCAAAATTTTAAACATTTTTTATTTCTCTTGAATTTTTCTCTTTTTCAAATTTGTATTTAATATTTTTCTATAACATAAACTTGGGTGTACTAGTTTTTGGACCATTATCATAACTCAATTTGTTAGATAAGCTCCAGATGTGGCTTCAGTACTGACTAATCTAATGTTTATGCACAATGTAAAGCTTCCTTTAAAATGTATTAATTTAAATGAGAGACTTTGAGGGGTGTACTTATATATGCTGAGCACTGTATACACTTTAAGGTTGGGGATTTTGTAACTAAACACTAAACAAAAATTATATTTTAAAATTAAAATTATAAGTCTGTTTAATGTGGAAGATGCAGTTAAGCTTGTCTTAAAGTTACTTTACAGTTGTTTTACTACATTTGATTAACTATTGTCTATTTGTTAACAGTGTGAATTTATTTATTAGATTAGGTTTTCTTTAAATATCTTAATAATCTAACTGTGTTTTTGTAATTTTTCTTATAGGGCTATTTCACCCAAAAATGAAAATTACACACCCTTTACTCACACTCAAGTGGTTTTAAGTTTTTATGATTCTTTTCTCTTCTGTTGATCTCAAAACAACACTGTAAAAAATCTAGGTTGCCTTAATTCTTTAAGGTGAATCAAATTAACCTTATTGAGTCCATTGAACATATACTGTATTATGTTAAACTGACTTAAAAACTGCTTGCGTAACTTATAAAATGAAGTTAGAACATGATTAACTAAGTTTAATAAGTTACAATGACCTAAAAATATGCTGTCAGGACTAATTGATCATAGGGCTGTGCGATTTGGGGAAAATATCTAATAGCGATTTTTTTTTGACATATATTGCGATTTAATTTTGTAGTCAAGCTTCAGCTCAATAATCTGTAAGCCGTGGCAACAATTCTGCAACAGCTCTTAAAAAATGACCTGTTTTTGCTCGGTGTCTGTGACTTTGAAGCCAAAATATTCCCATATAACAAATGCTGTTTTTCTTTTATATTAATTTGTCTATTGATGCCTCTGAAGGAGTAGACACCATCATCCCACTCGTCTGCGCTTTCCTGTTTGTTTTATTTTTTTATTGTGGCCGTAGTTTGGTTGTGCAATTCTGATTGGGTAGAACAAAAGTGTGCTCACTCAATTGGCTAGTAATACACAACCAGCAGTCAAGCATTTGCTCTGGATGGGGGAAATAAAATAATATACATATACAGTTGACATCAGAATTATTAGCCCCCCTTTGAATTTTTTTTTCTTTTTTTAATATTTCCCAAATGATGTTTAACAGAGCAAGGAAATTTTCACAGTATGTCTTATAATATTTTTGTCTTCTGGAGAAAGTCTTATTTGTTTTATTTTTTTAAAAACCATTTAAGGACAAAATTATTAGCCCCTTTCAAGCTATTTTTTTTTCCAATAGTCTACAGAGCAAACCATCGTCATACAATAACTTGCATAATTACCCTAACTTGCCTAGTTACACTAATTAACCTAGTTAAGCCTTTAAATGTCATTTAAGCTGTATAGTAGTGTCTTGAAAAATATCTAGTCAAATGTTATGTACTGTCCTCATGGCAAAGATCAAATAAATCGGTTATCAGAAATAAGTTATTAAAACTATTATGTTAAGAAATGTGTTGAAAAAATCTTCTCTCCGTTAAACAGAAATTGGGGAAAAAAATAAACAGGAGGCTAATAATTCAGGGGGGCTAATAATTCTGACTTCAACTGTATATATTTCCTATTGCAGCCTCCTGCGATTAACTTATCGCAATGATTCAAATTGCGATTGCGATTTCAAATAATTGCACAGCCCTAATGGATCATAACTTTTTTTTTTTACAGTGAAGATATTCTGAAGAATGTTGCAAATTAGCAGCAATCGACATCCAAAGTAGGAAGCAAAAATACTATGGAAGTCAATGACTGCTGATTTTCAACATTTTTTTGTCTTCTTTTGTGTTGGATGAAAGAAACTCAAACAGGTTTGGAACAAGTGAAGAATGAGTAAATGATGACAAAACTTTCATTTTTAATTTAACTATCACATTAAAGTGTTTTAAAATGTTTTAAATACATCTGTAAAAATTATTTTATCGTAGTTTTATTTTTTTTCCGTTTTTGTTACCTAAAATACCCTTGGCTATTTACATAATTAGACATGTTTCTTGCTCGTCTAGCTTGAACAGCAATAGCACAAACATTGTTATATTTAAACATTATTTAAACTCGATTCTTATTGTTTGTAAGGCAATTTTTTATGGATTTCCCCAGGTCAGGCTGCATGCTCCTCTTGTGACCGTGTTCATTATATTGCAGTGTTAAAACTTAATCAGCAGTAATCACTTCAGCACAGGGCAGACTGACCACAGGCGGCCAGTGATAGAGTCCCAACTCTAACCGAAACACAAGAGGGGATGACAGATAACACTTCACGCTCTCTCACACACTACTCTCGCTTTTCTCAGAATGGACTGAGAGATGACAGTCAGAACATTCAGGAAGCTTCTAGAAAGCTCCTGACCCAAAGATGGACATCTCTTGAACTCTGCTCATTTTCTAGGACAGTGACTAATGTTAAGATGCGTTTGGTTGATTAGATCACAAGTAGAGATACTAGTGTTTACAACTGATGTTTAGGGGCATCTACTCTTATGGCCCCTTCTAAACACATTTCTGTTTATTAAAGGTAATGTAATATTGCAGAATAATATTACAAAATAGGCCAACACTATTTACATATTTACATACTGTACAGTCCAAAAAAATGTACTCATTTATGTAAATGCTAAAATGATGAAATTAAATATACTTCAGCAAAAAATAAATAAATAAATTTTGGATGAAATCACATCTTAATAACGTGAGCAGGAAGTGCTGTTCATACCTGCTAACGTTATTAAGATGCGATTTCGTCCAAAATGTTTTTGTTTTTTTTGCTGAATCTTACATCATCTCTCTCTGTCAGCCTGTCTAAAATCCAACATGTCAAAACTGATGAAAATTTGGACAAATATTGCACTGCAAAGAGCAAAACTAGTTTGATCTTAGGCCTACCTTGGCAAATGACCATGGAATAAGCGGGATAATCAATGGTTTCCCGTGCCTTAAAGCATTTTAATGCATTTCACTGCGTGCCGTGTGGTCCTTCGCCTCCACGTCGTGTATTAAAACCCTTTTAAGCAAGGCAAGCCGTTGATTATCCCTTACATATTTACAGCTTTAGCCTTTATTGTCAAGAACAACAACATAATATCTTCATTTTTATGTGAAGGATCAGCTGTTTTCATCATGGAAGACGACGTTCTAGTTACTAAAATTTAATTCCTCTTTGTTGTTTGATTAACAGCACATTAATGGTTTTAAAAATAAAATAAAACATTGGAAACCTACTGTATCTTTCAAGAAGAAATGCACCTATTTACTCATTCATTCATTCATTCATTCAAATGCACGGAATTCAATGGCTGCTGCATGGTTTCCAACATTATTTTTGTTTTGTGTTCAAAGAAATAATTAAATTCACAAAAGTTAAGAACTACTTTAGCATGAGGAAATGTGTCACGATCACCAGCGATCTTCTCCCCTTAGATCGCTGGTTTACAAGCACTCTCACTCATGGACTACAAATCCGCCATCTTATGGACTACATACCCATACATGCACTACTCTGACATCACACACAACCGGTTCCACATCTTCACTGATTGCATCCCACAGCTGAAGCCACTCAAGAACTGATTACACACACTACATAAGCAGAACATACACTCACTCCATTGCCGAGTCTTGTTACCTGTTTACAGTGTCAATTCAAAGCGTTTCCTTGTCTTGTTTTTGCCGTGTTTGGACCCTTGCCTTGTTTATCTGTTTCTGCCTGTCTGCTGCCATCCTTGTGACCATCTGCCTGCTATATTGACCACGATTCTGGATTTCCCTCATAAGACTGTTTGCTCCTGTCTTGATCATTGCTTGCCTGACCATCCCTCCAATAAAAGCCTGCATTTGGATCTGCACCTTTGTTGTCATGTCACTTCCATGGTTACAAAATGATAGTTGAAGACAAAATTATTAGCCATCCTGTAAAATTGTAATTCATTCATTCATTTTCCTTCGGCTTAGTTCGTTATTTATCAGAGGTCACCAAAGCGGAATGAACCACCAACTATTCTGGCATATGTTTTACGCAGTGGATGCCATTTCAGCTGAAACCCATTACTGGGAAACACCCATACACTCTCGCATTCACACACACACTCATACACTGCGGCCAATTTACTTTATTCAATTCACCTATAGTCTTTGGACTGTGGAGGAAACCGGAGCAGCTGGAGGAAATCCACACAAACACGGGGAGAACATGCAAACTCCACACTCGAACCACTGACCTTCTGGCTGTGAGGCGACAGTGCTAACTACTGAGCCACCGTGCCACGAAATTGTAATTCTTTTTCTAATATTTTCTTGATGTTTAACATCCTTACTTTACATCATATGTTTCCTAATGATGTACAGTAAGTAAATTTTCACAGTATTTGCTATAATTTTTTTTATTTATTGAGAATAGTCTTTTTTTTATCTGGTATGAAGCCAGTTTAAAGAATATATCGTTTTTTAAAATTATTATTATTATTCAGGTTGTCCACAGGGTCTTAAAAAATCTTAAAATGTCTTAAATGTAGGTCGTAAAAAGGTCTTAAATTTACTGAAATATGGTGTTGTAGGTCTTATAAATAATTTTAAACGGGTCTTAATTTTCCTTTCTCTGTGTAAAGCTGCCCAATCGCTACAACCAACAATCAATCTAAAAAAAAAAACATTCAACAAAGGTAAAATTGATTAACTCTGATTGCCAATATGGTTTAATTATTTTCCTTACATCCTTACAGTAACATTTGTTTCAAAGTTCTCCATGTATTTATGCATAAATTTACGTTGTGAATAAATCTACTTTATTAAAGTTTTTAAAACTTGACTTTAGTCATATATATATATATATATATATATATATATATATATATATATATATATATATATATATATATATATATATATATATATATATACACTTCAAATGTTGACTACTGTAAATGTATATAACTATGTTTTGATTTGACCATTACAAAAATCCTTAGCGTTTTGCTCTGTAAAAGTCTGAAATTTTCATTCATACTGGTCTTAAAAAGGTTTTAAAATGTCTTAAATTTGACTTGGTGAAACGTGCAGAAAACCCTGTTATTAAAATAAAATGTTATTAGCTCCATAGTAATATTTTTTTTGGTTGGCTACAGAACAAACCACTTTTGTTTATTGACTTGTATAATTAACCCAACTTTCCTAGTTAACATAATGAACCTAGTTATTTTTGTTTGCACTTTATTTGCATGTTAAGCTGAATACTAAGAAGAGTGGGATGTGGGATGTGGGATGCACACAAATAATAAATTGTATGAAATACAACCTGAAATCTCAAACAGAATTTTAAGACTTTTTAAGACTAGATATGATCAAGTGATTTTTACCAGATGTCGTATTGAACATGTAAGATAAAACCTATGTTTTTTTGCTCAAAGATGAAGACCCCACTCAATGTTTGTTCTGCAAAATTCCTCTTACAGTAATACACATTCTACTGGACTGTGCTGCTTTTAATGATTCCAGTAGACTTTATGAAATGAACTCTCTAAGGACATTTTTAGCAAAGTGACACCAGGAAAAATGCTATAATTTTTATCATGTATTGGCACTAAAAATCTTATTTAATTCATTTGTTTGTTGATGTTTAATTGTACATTTATTATTGAAATGTTCCTGCCATGAAAATAGTCTTGGTTGCTATTTTTAATTATGGCATTAAATAAAAAATACATGACATCACATTACATTAAGCTGAGTACTTGTATCTTGCTAAATAACTAGTATGTACTGTCATCATGGCAAAGACAAAATAAATGAATTAGAAATTTGTTATTAAAACTACTATGTTTAGAAATGTGTGTTAAAAATCTCTATTAATTATTAGTTAATATAGTTAGTATAATAATTAGTATAATTAAAATAGTATTTATTTATTTTTATTTATTTATTCAGACATATATCTTATGTCTGAATATTTTTTTTAACCAAATTTGCAGTAATACCAGTAATTTGGTGAATTTATTCCTATTAAAAATAATATAAAAATATATTTTTTATTTAATTATTATTATTAGTGTCTTGTTTTGTTTTTTATTTATTTACTCATTCATTCATTTGTAGAAACTGATATGTTTTTCCATGATTAATTATCCCAAAATTATCTACAAAATGATTAAGCAGTGTTTTCCCAGTGATGGGTTGCAGCTGAAAGGGCATCCACTGCGTAAAACATATGCTGGATAAGTTGGTGGTTCATTCCTGCTTTGGCGACCTCAGATTAATAAAGGGACTAAGCCGAAAAGAAAATTAATGAATGAATGATTAAGCAGTGCCAATATGTTCAAAACTAATACTGATACCACTGTATTAAAAAAGAAAACTGAAAACGTTTAAAACAAAGATTACTAGAGTACTTCGAGTACTCAGTGTTTCTACTTCAAAATGTTGTGTTTAATTCAAAGTGTACCTTGCTTTTTCTTTGTAACAATTGTTTTTAATTTACTACCAATTTCTGAGTAAAATATACACTCTTTTTCGATGTAAGAAATTATTTAAGCACACAAAACAGCATGGAAACGAATGCTTTAAAGCCTAAAATAAACTAAACAAAACATATTAAAAAAAATAAAAAAAAATAAACCTGAACAAAAAGATGATTTAGCTGACTGGCATACTTTAAAAAGGGGCAAGAGTAGCTGTATGCTGATGCTCCAGCGCAGTAGTTTATTTTCTCCAGGATACGACGGTCATCAAAGATAAGAGAGTGTGAGTGACCCTGCTCTCTGTCCTCCTTCAACACTTAGATAACAGCGTTTTACAAGCCTCGGGTCTTTAAACACTATACACGAGAGGAAGTTTAGCCAGTGGGTGATGAGCACTGGAACTTTGTTGATCTGATGCCACAGATCTGCAAACTAGAGTTACAAAATACTCTTCAGTATTATCATGCAACAAACCTCCAGGGTGCTAATTGATAAAACGGACTTCAACTGCCCTGGATGAGCATATACCAGGGCCTGTTTGCACCTGATAATAAGATACATTTTCATTAATCCAGTCACAAGTGGACTACACTAAACATATGTGTGAAAATGATCTAAAATAGTTTGAGTCCAACTCATTTCAACCAATTCCAGTGGTAGTTTTTCTTTTTCCCCCCCCCCCCCCCCCCTCCCCTCCCCTCTGTAATATTTTGAAAATGCATCTGGTTGAATGTGTTCGAACAGCCACGGAAGACTCTCCTCCTTCTGGCCTCAGTCTTCAACATTACTGGACCTGATGTTGAAGTATGATGCCAAGCAGGATTTAAACATTAATGTATAAGGGTGTCCGCGGGGTCTTAAATGTATAAAAATTTAATAAATCAATGTAGAGAAATTTAGGCCCTTAAAAAGTATTAAAAAGTCTTAAATGCTATTTTACAAGGTATTAAAATGTGTATCATTTTTGATTATGCAATGTATGGTTGTAAGCTAAAGTTTGCCTGAATTAAATCTGAGAATATCAGGATGCTGTGTAGTTTATGAAAGTAATAAAATCCTGCTAGATGTGACATCATGCTGCTTTGTTTACTGCAGTAACCAAGGCAACACCCTTATTTCTGCAGTTTTATAGGCTCCAACCTGCTGAATTAGCTTGATTTAATCGATTTTTATTCAGTATATGAATAATGTTTTAGTTTTGGATTAGTTTCTTACATTAATATTTAGTAAATATACTGTAAGTTAAAATCTCACCAGTGTTTCCGGTTGAAAGCCTAAAGTGTCTATAAGGTCTTAAAGGGCACCTATGGTGAAAAATGTACTTTTTAAGTTGTTTGGACAATATGTGTAGGTATAGTGTATAGACCGTTATATTGGGGTGATATAAACACACTCAGTCCTTTTTTTTTCAATTTAACAAAATAAAAACGGTGGAGCTGTTTTGAGATCGACCGCAACTTGCCTTAGGAGTGCGGTCCCTCCGCCCACCAATATTGATTGACAGGTGTGTATTACCATATCCTCAGTTTGTTTCACGTCCGCCATTTTCAGCGTGTGAGTCAAAGCGATGTCACCAAAGAAACACCCTTGCTCTATTTTTAGATGTAAGGCCCATTGGGCTCAACACAAGATCAACATTAACCACGTTAACGCTCTCCTCCGCACCAGTGTTTGTAACTAGGTGGGTTTGCATACATGTGTACTTTTCATTACGTCTTCCTTAAACTTCAGCTGTTTGCATTTCCTAGCCCAGCCACGACTCATGAAACTGTTCATATTTCTGTCATGCCACAGAGCATATTACAGATATTATCAGAATAGTTTTATTTTAAATAACATGCAAATGTGCGCGTCTGGTGTGCCGTGTAATATTAATATTACATATTACATGCCACAGAGCATGCCACAGATATTATCTGAATAGTTTTATTTTAAATAACATGCGAATGAGCGCGTCTGGTGTGCCATGTCGTGGCTCTGAGCGGCGCATCCGGTGTATGACGCCCTTTAGTTATAGCCTCAAGCAGGTCGTACACCAGAAGCGCTGCTCGGTGACGCGCAGCGTTGCGCCATGGAGCGGCATGCATTTCTGCCATGGATGAACTGGATGAACTGTCATGTGCGCGCTGTGTTGTGGCGCATCCGGTGTGTGATGCCCTTTAGTCAAAGTTAATTTAGTGTGCTTGGTTATTAGTCTCGGTGTACAAGCTCGGAGCTTTAAACTAGCACACAGTTGACTGTAAAACTATACATAGACACAAATGATTTTGTATTCTCTGCTTGGTCTGTGTCCGAGTCGTACATGTACAGCTGAATGCTGGTTCTCTCACTCATGTTGCTTCTCTCTGTCTGCCTGTCTGTTGCCATACACACCGGGGGAGCTCTTGGCTCCGCCCCCTTGTTAAGTTGGGCGGGAAGTCGAAAATAGTTTTCATATGAAGCAACACGCCCCTAAAACAGCGAACTGTGTACACGCCCCCAAAATGACACTTTTTAACACATCATAATAAAAAAAATCTGAATTGTGTTTTGAACTGAACCTAAACTGGCACACTCAGAAGAAGCGTAATATTAACATGAAATCTTAAAAAAGGGGTAAAATAGGTGCACTTTAAAATGTATGGAAAGAGTCTTAAAAAAGGTCTTAAAATTGAATTTCCCTCTCTGATTCCTGTATATCTGGTTTGGTTTAAAGGTGAATAAATGTTTAAAGCACATTTTCTTTTACCAGTCCTGATTCTAACACTATAGCTTTCTGTTGTTTTCTTAAATGGTTATATGCTGTATATTCAGCATATAATATAAATAAAATCTCACAAATCACAAAAATGCATCACATTAAAATCCACATTTAGCTAAAACAAAAAAGAAAAGGGATATCATAAACAACATGTACACAGTAATCCCTTTCTTTCTTTCTTTCTTTCTTTCTTTCTTTCTTTCTTTCTTTCTTTCTTTCTTTCTTTCTTTCTTTCTTTCTTTAGTTATATTTTATTTGCATTGTAAATGGATAGTTCACACAATCAATCAATTTTCATTCATATAAAATAAAAGTCAACGTGTACAGTAATGTACTCATAATCATTATTTAGCAGATATTATATTATAAAACGGACACTTTTCTCTCTGATTCTCCGAGCATGAGAAAGCACAGGCCACAGTCTCCATCACGCAGACAGATTTGGCCCTCCTTCAGGTCCCTGGTGTCCTGCAAATCAGTAGTGACAGGCATATGACACAACCGCAAGCTCCAGCAAACTCCTAAACAAACACGGCAGCAGCGACAGTGTGCCAGTTCCCATCGCAGACCACACAGCAAGACCCTTTGCCATCTTCCATAAGTCCTGCAAATGGCGCCTGAGATAAAGATCGAGCAGGACCACATGAAGAGAAAACCAACAAATAATTACACTATTACTGCTGCAGGTTGTGATAAAGTGCCCAATCGCAAATGTTCACAGCCACTGGCAACAGTTTTTTTTTTTCCCGGGCTTCCCCTCTTTTTTCCCCCCTAAAAGTGGCACATATTGGCATCCTGCACGACACAGCAAACATCCTGCCAGGATCACGATAGCTCTAAATAAACACAACATGTACTGTGTGTGTACATACTGTAATTGGCTTCTAGATATTTGTCACAGAAGCATGTAAGCAAACTTTAAGGCGAGACACCAACAGGCAAAAACTCTTTTTTATTTCCATTTTAAGATTTCTTTTTAACTTCTTATGCTTTTTATTTTGTCTACTGTAAAAAAATGCACTTACTTTTGTCACGCTTTATCAATTTGTGTCATATTTTAGTTTCTCAAAATACGCTTTTCGCCTTTATTGAGTCATTATTTCTCTGCTTCTGCAGTACACACCTAAGTGCTCAGTTTATTAATATCTATATATTCTGAAAAATGTTACTGAGGGTTTTGGTCTTATATAATTTGGCTGATTTTATGCAGCACTTTATTGTAATTTATTATGGTGGCTTGAGAAAGCCATCATTCTGTTATCCCCCTTAAACTTCTTCTTCTTCTTCTTCTTCTTCTTCTTCTTCTTCTTCTTCTTCTTCTTTCTTCTGAGATTATTTTTAGTGTATCTCCTCCTAAGCCTTTCAAGCTATATCCTTCAAACTTTTATCAAACCTTCAAACTGGTCTGACTCGAGTTGCTATATCTTTTCTAACTGATCCGACTTTCGGCTTTCCCAAAAACGACCCAGAAAATTCCCAAATGTCCCATCGACTTAACATTGGGTCAAACTTGTGAGCTCATAACTCTGCATCAGACTGTCCTACAAACTTATGGCTGAGCTTATTTAACTCAGTCTAGCCAGCAGCCAACCACTGATGATCTTTAAACTTACTAGCCACTCCCTAGCAACCACTTACGGCACCCTAGCATCTGTCCCATAGACTTCCATTGTAAAAGACTGTCATTGACTTAATATGGGATCAACTGTTGTGAGCTCATAACTCTGTATCAAACTGTCATACAGACTAGAGTCTGGCCTCATTCAACTCAGTCTTGCCAGCAGCCAATCACCGATGACTAGGGCCAGACGGAATCTGCGGATGTTTTTTGCAATTTTTGCGGAGAATTTTGGTAAAAATCTGCGGATTTCTGCTGAATTATTTTGGGAGTCTCATAACTAAAACCTTAATATGTGAAATATGTGTAATTTAAAAACTGAATAAATTCAGATTTACACACATTTACTCAAGTAAATAAACAGAATTAATGATGGGCTAAAAATCTGCGCAAAATCTGCGGAATTCTGCACGCACAGATTCCGTGTGGGCCAACCGATGACCTTTAAACTTACTAGCCACTCCCTAGCAACCAATTTCAGCACCCTAGCAACTGTTCCATAGACTGTGACTAGCCAGTTATGCTAATTCATGCTAGAATCATGCTATCAACATGCTAATTCATGCTAGAAACATGCTAACAATATGCTAATTCATGCTAGAATCATGCTAGTAACATGCAAATTCATGCTAGAAACATGCTAGTAACATGTCAATTCATGTCAGAATCATGCTAACAACATGTTAATTCATGCTAAAATCATGCTAACAACATGATACTTCCTGCTAGAATCATGCTAACAACATGCCAATTCATGCCTGAATCATGCTAACAACATGCTAATTCATGCTAAAATCATGCTAACAACATGCTAATTTCTGCTACAATCATGCTCACAGCATGCTAATTCATGCTAGAATCATGCTAATTGCATGCTAATTCATGATAGAATCATGCTAACAACATGCTAATTTATGATAAAATAATGCTAACACATGTTAATTCATGCTAGAAACATGCTAACAACATGCTAATTCATGCTAGAAACATGCTAACAACATGATAATTCATGTTAGAAACATGCTAAAAATGTTAATTAATGCTGGAAACATGCTAACAACATGCTAATTCTACTAGTAACATGCTAATTCATGCTAGAAACATGCTAACATGCTAATTCATGCTAGAAACATGCTAACAACATGTTAATTCATGCTAGAAACAGGCTAACAACATGCTAATTCATGCTAGAAACATGCTAACAACAAGCTAATTCATGCTAGAAACATGCTAACAACATGCTAATTCATGCTAGAATCATGCTAACAACATGCTAATTCATGTTAGAATCATGCTAACAACATGCTAATTCATGCTAGAAACATGCTAACAACGTGTTAATTCATGCTAGAAACATGCTAACAACATGCTAATTCATGCTAGAAACATGCCAACGACATGCTAATTCATGCTAGACTGGCTTGTTTCAGTCTTTAGAGTAGTTACATTGTTGACTGCAGGGATCTTAAACATTCTTTTAGCCAACGTGATACTTTTCCAAACTAAATAAAAAACTTCCAGCAGGCTTTCTCAAGCCACCATAAAGTTTGTCCTCAAACTTTAATATCTAGTTGTAGTTTATTGTTAATTTTTTTTATGGTATTTTCTGAATTAATTTATGGAGTGATGAAAATAAATCCCCCAAATCCAATCTGAAAAACCTTTAAGAAGAAAAAAACAAAACAAAACAAAAATGAGAGAAAGAAACTAGAATTTTGAATCTGACTTTATCCAGATTTTTGTGTGAGAAAGATAAATTGATACATAGTTAAGAAAATAATGCCTCATTTGCATATTTTAACATAGCATCTTTAAAAAAAATAAACAGCAATAAAAAAATGCAATGCTTAAACAACTGATGAAGTGTAAGTGTAGTGTTAAGTACTGGTTAATTATTTATTGCCTTAAATATTTGGAACCCTCAGAATGCACATTGTTATTATCCATGCAAGTTAATCTACCAACAACAACAAAATTGTTTTGGTAATCTTCGATCGAAGTCTGGAATAAATAGGTTCAGGAATAAATGCATGTGTTCATTGGTGCATTTGTTAGAAGTCACTTTAGTTTTATCTCGCAGTGGCAGATTAATAGAGGGCCAAAAGTTTAGAAAATATTGTAACGTCATTAAAGTTGTCTGTTTACTGATTATTCATGTCTTTCTCAGAATTGTTGACTCATTCTGTATCAATGAGTCTGTGATCTTATCATCGGCTTTCAAGTGTTTAGACAAGTCTTTTCAAAACAGCATGTCATCGAGTCACGCAAAACGTTGCTCACTGTGCTAATGAGCTTAAATTATTCTCATAATTGAAATCTTTATAATCTTTTTAAAACTTAATTTTTATTGTACAAAGGCATTGAGGCATTAAAATGAACAAAAAAGTATTATTTAATTGCTGTATTATTTAATTTATTGTACATTTTAAAGTGGTTAAAATGTTGGGACAATAAAATACTACATTAAAGGGATAGTTCATTTACTCATCTTTCACTTGTTTTTTTTTTTTTTTAAACACAATAGAAGATATTTTAAAGAAAGCTAGAAACCTGTAGCCATTGACGTCCATATAGGCATGGGCCAGTATATGATTCTGACGGTATGATAACCTTGGATAAAAATAACACGGTTTCACAGTGTTGTGATTACTGCTCTAAAATACAGTTGAAGTGAGAATTATTCGCCTTCCTTTGAATTTTTTATTTTTTTTTTATTTCCCAAATTATGTCTAACAGAGCACAGTATGTCTGATAATATTTTTTCTTCTGGAGAAAGTCTTATTTGTTTTATTTCAGCTAGCTCAAAAGCAGTTTTACATTTTTTTTAAACCATTTTAGGGACAAAATTATTAGCCCCTTTAAGCTGTATATTTTTCTCGATAGTCTACAAAACAAACCATCGTTATACAATAACTTGCCTAATTACCCTAACCTGCCTAGTTAACCTAATTAACCTAGTTAAGCCTTTAAATGACACTTTAAGCTGTATAGAAGTGTCTTCAGGGAGGCTAATAATTTTGACTTCAACTGTATATTCTTTTTAAATGTTTGGGTAAACAAAAAATGTTTTCCCCCTTTGAAACACTTAAAATATTTTGTAACAGTAAACATGTCATGCTAAATAATTTAAATAATAATAAATCATTGACTTCTGCTGCATTAGTTTCAAAAACACAGATTTCTTTACAATTTAAAATGACATCTTTGGATATCTTTACTGCTGGAGATACTGTTGTCCTAAAAAAAAAAAAAAAAAAAAAAAAAACGTAAACAAAACAAAACAAATCATATACCAAAGGAACGGTCTAACAGAAAATTTTGGCGGTTTTTAAACCTTGACTTTTCCAAACCGCGGTATAACTTGAAAACAGTTATCGTCGAATTGCCTAGTCTATAGTGTTTTTTCTATAGAAGGCATTGGTTACAAGTTTTCAGCTTTTTCAAAATATCTTGTTTTGTGTTTAACAACAAAAAATTTGTTGAGAAATTTTTGAGTGAGTAAACAGTGACTAAATGGATTTTTTTGAGGGGTAAACAATCTCTTTAATTGAGGAATAACCACCAGAGACAATTTTTAGCTTATGTAGAAAATGTTTGTGTTTGTTTCCTTATAACAACATGTTGTAAATACCAAGGAGTCTGACTGAGATAATTGTTTGTAAGAGATATTATATAACATTATTATGAATAATCAGGGCGACACGGTGGCTCAGTGGTTAGCACTGTCACCTCACAGCAAGAAGGTCTCTAGTTTGAGTCCCACTGGATCAGTTGGCATTTCTGTGTTGAGTTTTCTCCCTGTGTTCGCATGGGTTTCCTCTGGGTGCTTCGGTTTCCCCCACAGTCCAAAGACATGCGCTATAGGTGAATTGAATAAACTAAATTGGCTGTAGAAGTACGTGCATGCATGTGAGAGTGTACGGATGTTTCATTCCATAGTTGGTGGTTCATTCCACTGTGGTGATCCCTGATTAATAAAGGGACTAAGCCGAAGGAAAATGAACGAATGAGTGAATGAACAATCATAATACTAAATATTCACTATACTTATTTATTGTAAGATATTAAAATACTGTATAAAACTTTGCACTTTATAGCTTTAATTAAAAAAAAAAAGGATTCAAAATAATTTAATGGCATTGTACTAAAACACCACTTGCGTCAGTTAGTAATAAAGGTAAACACTTAATTAGGCAGGTGAAGCACCAAACACAACTGCTAATCCCTTCCTCGTTAAACCATCTCATTTTGGTTCACAAGGAACTGCATTGCGTGCAAAGGCAATCAGAGTGCATTAGCATAACTGAAAAGGTGTCCCTCTGCATATGTGATGACATACACCATAACATTTAGACTGATATTACATCCACAATCTAGAATTACACTCAGCTCCCTGATATACGGATACAATATTGCTGTAGGCAGTCCGTATCTAGTGGCGGGACGCAAAAAAAGGGGCAGCTAGAAGCCTCTTCTCTATCCCTGGAGAATCTGCCGCAGTACAGACTGTTTGTCTTAATGTCCTGCATGTCCTGCCAGCGCCTGAGGCAAACACTGCCATAGTATTTTTCTATATGAAGGTCTCCCAGGTGCCTGAAACCATATAGTGCATCTTACAAAAGGTAATTAAAAAGAGCAAAAGCACACACACAGAAACTGTAACGCAAGTCCTCTCTTTTCACGGGCCTGTTTTGTAAGCGCTGTCGGAGGGGTAAATGGATCTGCGGTGGCCTGGCTGAGAGGCGGAGGGGACGGCCGATTAAGGATGACTGCAGGGCATGAAGCGGGAGAACCAGGAGAGGATGATTCATCTGACTGTGAGAAAATACAAGTGCCATGGCATGGAGACCAAGATGCCCCTCCTCTGCCTGTCTATGGGCACACGGTTACCTGCTCACACACTTCATCACTTACTTCAATTATCCACTAGCAAGACAGAAATAATGCAACGCAAGTCACTGCTATGACTGGCTCCAGACGCAAAGCAATAATACACATTGGTGGGCATCATTTATTTTTCAGGACTGTGCTTAAAGGGGTAGTTTACGCAAAAATGATTATTCTGTTATCATTCACTCCACTTGTATCAAACCGTTTTGAGCCATTCTGTTGAAAACAAAAGAACATATTTACACCCATAGTATTATTTTTTCCTACTATGGCTACATCAATACATCAATGTCTACAGGTTTCCAGCTAGGGTGGACTATCCCTTTAAGTGCATTTTAAGTAACTTTACTTATATTTTTGTTTTTCAAAAACATTACTTTTACTAAAAAGAAAATGTACTTTTTACTTCACTGTGTTTCATAAATATGGTGGAGTAAAAAAAGTTATTTTGAAGAAGAAATCCTCATCTACTCAGAGACATGACAGTAGTGCCTGATTTGTCAATAATAAATTTGTGAATTGGACAGATCTGTTTGGATCTGTCTTCAACAACAATTAAAAGAGAGAGTCTACAGTAAACGATTTGCTCATTTAAATGATCCAGTCAGAGAGTCTCCAATTAATGATTCGCTGAATCAAATGATTCTGAAATCTTCGATAAACAATTCACTGATTCAGATGATTCAAATTTTTTAAATTTCACTGAGGAAAAAACTGAGCTGGTCTGGTTTGGCGATCCTACCCCTCTGCATTTATTAGGTTTAGGTGAGATATCAATTAATTAAAAACCTGTTGTTAGAAACCTAGGATTTCATTTCCATACTGATCTGAAATTTAACAAACAAGTAAAATCAGTTGTTAAATCCATTTTTTTCCATTTACGACTTTGGCAAAAGTTAAGTCATTTCTCTCTTTTAATGACCTTGAGAAGGTGCTTTTATTTTGGGAAGACTGGACTATTGGAACTCTATATGTGGGTATTAGTCCAAATGCCCTGAATAGATTGCAATTAGTCCAAAATTGACAGACTTCTGACAGGGACTCGCAAGTACAGTTGAAGGCAGAATTATTATCCCCCCTGAATTATTTGCCCCCGTTTATTTTTCCCCAATTTCTGTTTAACAGGGAAAAGATATTTTCAACACATTTCTAAACATAATAGTTTTAATAACTCATTTCTAATAACTGATTTATTTTATCTTTGCTGTGATGACAGTAAATAATATTTGATAAGATATTGTTCAAGACACTTCTATACAGCTCAAAGTGACATTTAAAGGCTTAACTAGGTTAATTAGGTTAACTAGGCAGGTTAGAGTAATTAGACAAGTTATTGTATAATGATGGTTTGTTCTGTGTTTTTTTCTATTGAAAAAATACATAGCTTAAAGGGGCTAATAATTTTGACCTTAAAATGGGTTTTAAAAAATTTAAAACTGCTTTTATATTAGCTGAAATAAAACGAATAAGACTTTCTCCAGAAGAAAAAATATTATCAGACATACTGTGAAAATTTTCTTGCTCCGTTAAACATCATTTGGGAAATTTTTAAAAAAGAAAAATGAATTCAAAAGAGGGCTAATAATTCTGACTTCAACTGTATGAGCACATATCCCCAGTTTTTTTCCTCTCTGGGCTGGTTGCCTGTTAGGTTACAGATTGATTTTAAACTGTTAATTTTTGTTTTTAAATCCTTAAATGATCTGGCACCACCTTACTTATCAGACCTCCTACATGTATATAATCCTGGTGGGGCACTAAGGTCTTCTGATCAATTTATTCTTTCGGTACCAAGGTCCCGGTGTAAGCGAAGTGGGGATCGGGCTTTTGCCGTTATCGCCCCAAAACTCTGGAACGAGCTTCCACCCCACATCAGACACGCTCCAACTCTATCTGCTTTTAAAAAGCTTCTCAAATTCCATCTTTGTTCTTTAGCATTTAAGCCTTTTTAATTTTGAGGGGTTTGTCTTGTGTTAAATTGTTATATATGTGATGTAGGTTTTATTTTAACTAGTATTGATTGTGTTCAGCACTTTGGGCAACGTTGTGTTGTAAAAAAAATGTGCTATATAAACTAACTAACTAACTAACTAACTAACTAACTAACTAACTAACTAACTAACTAACTAACTAACTAACTAACTAACTAACTAACTAACTAACTAACAGATGATATATTTAGAGTAAGTCTGCCTGTTTCAAACTCACTGACTCAAATGATCAGGTCTCTAATTAAGAATCCCCTGATTCATATCCTAAAATAAAAACAGTTGTGCTCTCTGTCTGTTAACAAACATTTTATTCAGGAAATAAATACCAAGTACTACACAAACAAATATTGTAAAAATCATAAACCCGTTTTATGTTCAAGTTAAGTTTTATAAAGTAACTGTCTAAAGTAGCAGTTTCATAATGCATGTTTAAAAAAAGTTTGTTGCCTTAAAATGTTGAGTCAACTTTTAGTTTTTTTACAGTGCAGTGGACACCTTCATGTCAAAATAACATGAATTTGAAACATCAAAAATGCAAATCAGACTAATATCAAAACCTTGACATCTATTTGCATTTTGACATGTTTTTGATGTCGTCATGACATCAATGTGACTGCTGGGTTGTTATCCAGGAACATTTTTGTGACCCAGGTTCCCATCTCCCAGAAAATGATTTACTATGAATCTTCAGAATTTACAAAAGAATCTTCATTATGATCAGCAGTGCTATCAGTGTAAACATAGTGGAATCAGTGGTTCCTTTGGACATTATGAATCGCAAACAAGACAGCAAAATAAAAAGCTAATTGAACAGTAAGGGCTTGTGTTTTTTATGACTTTCCCTTTTATGAGTGTTTCCTAGATAAGAGTTTACTTATCTTTTTGTAAAACAAGATATACAATTGTAAAAAAAAAAATAATAATAATAATGTCAAGCCTAATTTGTTTTTGTTTTTTTAAATAATTTTAAATAAATATATATGTATTCAAAAATAGCATTTTGTATTGCATTAATCTGACAGAATGATGACAGAATTTTCAGTTTGGGGTAAGCTATCTCTTTAAGAAGAATAACATAGCGGTTGAGTTCAACAGTTAGGTTCAAAATAACCCAAATTGTGCTTAACAAGACAGACAGGAGTTGTGTTGTAAAAACAACAGGTTGTGTTGTTTTTAACACATCTGTTTGAAGAGTGTATAGTCGCTATTAAAACACTGTTAAATCCTGTGAATGTTGGAATCGCAACACAAAGCCTCTGGAGAAGTATACACCTGCTGCTGAGGCCTAGGGGAAACACTGATAAGCAGGCATGAGCTTTGACCGCCTCTCAAAACAAGAGAGGCCAAATAAAAGGTGGTAATTTGTCTCATTGCCAGAGGGCAGTATCACCTTCTCTCCCTTCCTCCAGCTCTCCTCTCTCACCTGTGTCTTTCCCAGAGTGACACTTTTCTAAAAATACAGAAGGAATCACCCATCCCCCTGTCTCCATCTCTGACATATTGTGTTCACTGTAACTGAAGCCTCTTCAAAACTCTTTCTTTCACTCTCTCTTTCTTTCTTTTTTCCTCCTTGTGCCAGTGTCATCGCCTCACAAGCTGTGATCTCCAGGGACCTGCCAGATCAAACACACTGTCCCCGGCTGACGTTTCCAGAGGAAGTGTGGAGATCTGCTAAAGAGCTGGACTTTGAAGGTTTTGAGAACATTCCTGAGCGCCATGATCCATCTTAAAGTCACTGTGATTCATCATCATCGCTGTCTATCTGAATCAAGCTGCTAAAATAGAAAAGCATTACTAACAATAAGCCCCCTCCCAAAGGGGTTACTGAAGAATTGAGGAAATTATATTTGATTCTGCTATTATCAGTGGTGTAAAGTACCAAATTACAAATACCCAAACTACTGTAATTGAGTAGTTTTTCTTAGAAATTGTAATTTACTAAGTAGTTTAAAAATGTGTGCTTTTACTTCCCCTTGAGTACATTTTTAGTACAGTATCTGTACTTTACTCCACTACTTTCCTTCAACCTGCAGTCACTACAGGCTGAGTAGTCCTGTGATTCCTGTTCAATCAAATAGCACATAGAAGGTAAATCGCATCATACCGAGTTACCTCAAGACATGGGCAATTTATAATTGCAGCAAACTGTTTGGAAGCATTAAAAGTGTCCAAGAAGATGTCCAAAATCTTTACACGCATTGACCCAGAGACTGTATGTCACTGATGAGAAGATGACAGATGTTTACTGTATGATGACCGAAATGGCCTTAAACAGCCAGCAGGCACAAGACATCAACATGACGTTAGATTGATGTTGTATCCCAACGTTGTGGGGACGTTGCATTTGTTTGGAAATGAAAATCGGGTTGACATCAGAACCCAATGTCAGGCCAACGTCAATGTCCAACCTAAAACCAACCAAATATCAATGTTTAATGATGTTGGCGTTGTGCGAATGTTTTCACTATGACATCTATTAGACATTGGATTTTGGTTGCCATACCTGACGATTAAATGTCAGTATTTGACATCAATATGACGTTGGTTTAAGATGTTGGCTCGAAGTTGGATTTTGGTCATTTTCTAACAACATAATCCTTAGACACTGGCTAGACATTGAATTTTGGTCACCTGACATCACAACCTAAATCTAACCTAATATTAATGTCTTATGACGTTGTGTTCTTGCTGGGCAATAACTAAATGCACTACAGATTGTGATGTTCACACACATCCACAAATTACATGTAAATGCATCAGCTTTTTACAGCGTAATACTCACTACTTTTTTACAATCAGTGGTTGTAAACAATTTATTGAGGCTGAATTTAAGCAAACACATTAAGTTACATTACTAAATGTAATTTGTTTGTTTAAATTCAACCCATATAAATTGTTTGCAACAGTTTTGTCAGATATCATTTTTTTCAGTGTAATTAGGCATAATTAATCATTAAACAGCAATACATTGAAGAGCTTGGAAGAGCCAGGATATTTTTATTTAAAAAATGGGTCATTAGAATGTCTTGAGAGTGAATAAATCGGGATAATTAAAATATTTGCGTGAACTAACCCTTTAATTGAAATACATTTAAGTATTGCTTGACGTCTTCTGAAAGAATATTTCACCTATACTCAATCTACTAACATAATTATATAAATATGATTAATTACACTTGGCTTATACTATTGAGCTTCTTACTGTACATAGGAATTGATTTCAAATACACTGTACAAATTAGATGATGTTAAGTTAAAGAAAACTTACAAGTATACTTTATGTATAAAAACTACAAAACTATTATTTTTAAGTGAAGTTTCACAAACTAATTTCGAGAGGAGCACGTGATATGATTAAGCACGTCTGGCTTCTCATCTGTAATCAGTATAGTTCAATCAGTGTGATGCAAGCTTACTATAAATGGATCATTTTCTCCCTACTGCTCTATCTTCGTTTTGGAAGAATCCCCCCTTCCACCCCATCTCCTCCTTTTCCTCCCTTTACTAGGGGGAGCTCTCGAGACCTACCTGATCTCGGATCCCCTGATATGCTTATTGACCGGGCGGGAGCCTTGAGCTCAAGTATCTCCGAGCTCAGGGTTCTCTCCCGGGACAGCATGCCAAACCTGCTTAAATGCTAAGCATATCTAAGTGGGAACTCTTGAAAACTACTTTTATTGAGACTAATTAAAAGGGCACTTTCCTAAATGAAAAGAAAATGTGCTACAGGTTTTTAATCAGTAAAATACAAATGCACTTATTAGTTCAGTTATAGTTTAGTTGCAGTCAAAAAAAAAAAGCATATTTACACTACTATTATACCTACAATGCCTAACAGTATACTTTTAAAAAGTACATTGATGTTTCTATGCTTAATATTATATAGAAAATGGGACATATAAAAATAAATACTATAAAATAACAATTTGGTCTGAATTATCCCTTTAAATCACATTGTGTTTTACACAAATATTGTTGTGTTATAAATAGGCATGTTTTGGTGGAATGGATGATTAATTTCAGGTCCCAGTGGAGGAGCTGACAGTCATTATAAGTAATCATGCCTTGTTTGGGATGGATTTATTGTGATATAGGCAGCTGAATGAGGCAACTCTCATGTCTGTAGGAAATGATAATTACAAAATGGTTTTGAAATGTGAACAAGAGCCTTTTATATACAAAGCACAAAATATCTGCGAACCTCCACTGCAGTTCAGGCTAAATGAGGCATACTTGAGACCCGCACTCACGCACATGGAATGAGTGTCTAAAAACACGGCTGTTGTCTTCCTGTGCCTCACACTAGAGTTTTCCATTTTGAAACTGCACAATTAATCGATGAAGTGGCTTATTTTCATGCTGTTTGCTATGACAGAAAGGAATTGGATGCAATTTTGAAAATGCACCGATTTTCTAGAGCTCTCAAAATGCCATTTATGCTCAGTTTATATGCTCATTCTTATTTTATCAACATTTGTCATTGCAGAGATCCTACAATTCATGTTTTAAGCTTTTTTAAAACTATGTTCAGATTGTTTGATTAGTAAACAACTCAATATATTTTCTGATGCAGAATCTTTAATGCATAATTCTGAAATCATTCACTCATGTTAACCACATAACCGATCAGACATTCATCTTCAAAACACAAATTAAGATAAATTTGAGAGATTTGATCTGTCAGCCAATTAAATCACCCAAAAACAAATAAACTTATATGAATGAAGCAGTTTAATCCTTCTTTGTCTCCTGAAGAGATATGATCATGTTATATAATCAACAGATCTAATTTAGAGGCTCAAGAACGCTTGCTTGACATGCGAAGACCAATAAGGATCATTATTTTGTGTATCACATGACACATTTGAGATTCTGTAATCAAGTTTCTCACAAACATGAGATATGTTTGCTGATCAATGTTTATATGTAAACGAAAGACAAAAATTAATCCATTCACCATACACTACCTGACAAAAGTCTTGTCATTGATCCCAGTTGTAAGAGAAACAAATAATAACTTGACTTCTAGTTGATCATTTGGAAAAGTGGCAGAAGAAAGATTTTTCTGATGAATCATCTGTTGAACTGCATCCCAATCATCACAAATAAGAAGACCTATTGCAATCCGCAGGGACCCAAGATTTTCACAGAATTCAGTCAAGTTTGGTGAAGGAAAAATCATGGTTTGGATTTACATTCAGTATGAGGGCGTGCGAGAGATCTGCAGAGTGGATGGCAACATCAACAGCCTGAGGTATCAAGACATTTGTGCTGCCCATTACATTACAAACCACAGGAGAGGACAAATTCTTCAGCAGAATAGCACTCCTCATACTTTAGCCTCCACATCAAAGTTCTTGAAAGCAAAGAAGGTCAAGGTGCTCCAGGATTGGCCAGCCCAGTCACCAGACATGAACATTATTGAGCATGTCTGGGGTAAGATAAAGGAGGAGGCATTGAAGACGAATCCAAAGAATGTTGATGAACTCTGGGAGTCCTGCAAGAACGCTTTCTTTGCCATTCCAGATGACTTTATTATTACGTTATTTGAGTCCTGGATGGATGCAGTCCTCCAAGCTCTAGGGAGTCATACACAATGTTAATTCTTTTTCCACTGCACCATAACTTTATATTATATACTGTACAATTTTCTGTTAAGTGACAAGAGTTTTGTCTAAGCAAAGTCAGACTTTACTGTTATAATAAATAATTAAAAGTCAAGGCATGATCATATTTTATTTTGGTAAAATAAGCATAATCTAGAGGCCTTTGCCTTTCATATAAGCCACTTCTGATACCAAATGACCAACTTGCAGTCAAGTTATTTTTTTGTTGTTCCTAAAACTTGGATAGGCGACAAGACCTTTGTCAAGTAGTGTATAAATCAATCAGGTCTCTTCAGATGACTTGGGTTAAACTATATTCATATGAATCTTTTTATATGAATCCTTTTTACAGAAGAAAGACAGAAATCTTTCTGACAAACATGTCTTATAGGTTTAGAAAGACATGGTAGTGAGTAAACAATGACAGATAATTTTCATTTGAGGTGAACTAACTTTTTAAACTATAAAAATAACTGTGCATGAAGGTGCAACGCCTGTTTCAGTGACGCTGATGGCGAAATGACTGCACAAACCAGATGGAATCATCTATATGTGGCGTTTCCAAGGTGTCAGGATTATGAGGGGAAACTTGTGGAACTCTGTGTGTTTTGTTGCAGTATCTCTCTGAGCCAGCTACAGTCAGGGCACTTGGAAACAGGAAGAGCCTGCTAGCTTTTCTGTGAAATCATGGAAAAGGTCGGAACACTTTCCCATCTGGAGCAAAACCTACAGTGTATCCACAGACCTGCACCTGGCACAGGTCACCTCACCATCTCTCTCTCTCACACACACAGCCTTCCAGATCACGACACACTGAGGTGACATTAACATAGCAAACATACAGTATGTGTATTTTTAACTGACAACGCTATGGCCATAGTCATGTAGTGACATTAAGAAAAATAAATAAACAAAATTCCTCAAATAAAAATATCTTGCTTGATATCACAGAATGTGAAAATAAATTGTCAAATATATTGACAATGGTCCTATTTACATTGATCTACAAAAAAAACAAAAAAAAAAAAAAAAAAAAACAATTTATGTTACCTACAATCATGTAGAAGTGCATAAACATAACCATAAGCCTAAACAACGTCACCCTTAATTCTGATTGGCTGATTGGAATGTTATTCCAGGATCAACATAGATGTTAATCCAGGAGCATGTCCTACTTGGTGAAATCAGGTTAGTAATCTATGCACTACGGCCATTGTTATTGTGTTTTATTTTGAGGTATTGTGAGTACTCATGGATGCATATAGACTAGGGCTGTGTGATTTGGGGAAAATATCTAATGGCAATTTTTTTGACAGATATTGCAATTTCGATTTGATTTGCGATTTAATTTTGTAGTCAAGCTTCAGCTCAATAATCTGTATCATGGATTCTTACTGCTAAAATGCAGTGAGTGTTATTAACTTACTTAAACGTTTATTAAAATTTGTTTTTAAATATTCAGAAATGAAACACTCATTTTTCTCTAGAGCAAACAGTAAGCACAAATAAAATTACCTTATCTTTATGTAAACAAGTTGAACTCAAATTAGGGAGATAGTGTAGCTTATTTTACAAATAGAAAATAATAATTATAAAAATACAGAAAACTCAGCTAAATAATTTGGCTGATAAGAGTCTTTCTGTAGCTTATTTTGTTTAAAACAAAATAAATATCACAGATGCTACACAAAAAATCATGATGTTAAACGTACACCTATGGTACTCCAAAATGGCTAAAATAGGTGCGAGACGGAAGTGTATATCTCCAATCCTGCATTTAGATGAGTTTTTTTTTATCCCTCGTTGGTCACTACATTAAAAGGCACTGTGTCTTTAGTGAGGTAGTGCGTTATGGCATTAGTTATCTCCTGGGTAAGGTTGCACCAGCTGTTGGTAAGTTCTTTCTTAAACTAGAAGGTAAAGTCCACACTAGGAGCTTTGTAACTAGCTAGTTTGTAACTAAATTTGTTAACATGTTTTTGAAGCAAACCGTAGTTAGTAGGTCGTAAGCTCCGTAAAGTCATGCAAATATTTTTTATGATGTTTAACAGAGCAAGGAAATTTTCACAGTATGTCTGATAATATTTTTTCTTCTGGAAAAGTCTGTTTTATTTTGGCTAGAATGAAAGCAGTTTTTAATTTTAAAAACCATTTTTAGGTCAAAATTATTAGCCCCTTTAAGCTATTTTTTTTTTTTGATAGTCTACAGAGCAAACCATCATTATACAATAACTTGCCTAATTACCCTAACCTGCCTAGATAAACTAATTAACCTAGTTAAGCCTTTAAATGTCACTTTAAGCTGTATGAAGTGTCTTGAAAAATATCTAGTAAAATATTATTTACTGTCATCATGGCAAAGATAAAATAAATCAGTTATTAGAAATGAGTTATTTAAACTATTATGTTTAGAAATGTGTTGAAAAATTCTTCTCTCCGTTAAACAAAAATTGGGTAAAAAAAATAAACAGGGGGGTTAATAATTCAGGGGGGCTAATAATTCTGACTTCAACTGTAAATAAAAATGAAATGACAAATTACATTTTTATAGTACATTACATTACAGTCATTCAGTACAGACAACGCACATACCGTAAGCCGTTAATGCACGCGAAATACACATGAAGTTATCAAAACATTCAACTTTAATTTTGTGTGACTGAAAACAAAATATTCTCATATTACTGATGTCCTGTTTTTCTTTGATATTAATTTGTCTATTAATGCTTCTGAAGCGGCAGATGGCACCATCCCACTCATCCGCGCATTCTTGTTTGTTTGTTTGTATGGTGGGCGTTCCGCATAGTTCGGTTGCGCAATTCTGATTAAGCAGAACGAAAGTGTGCTCACTCAATTGGCTAGTAAGACTGTCACACACAGACGCCATGCACGTGTTTGCTCTGGGCAGGGGAAATAAAATAATACATATTTCATATCACAGCCTCTTGCTATTAGCTAATAGCAACGTTTCAAATCGCGATTGCGATTCGATTATGATTAATCGCGCAGCCCTAATATTGATTAAGATGTTGATGTTAATGTTTTCGCAAAATCTCTTGTAGTTCCTTAATCTCAAAACCTTTTATAGGTTACAGTTTTTTGTAATTAAAAAGATTTGTAAGTTTGCATTGTTAGGCTGCTAATATAGTGTTTCCTTAAAAAAAGAACAGCTAAAATGAGGAACAAGGTTTTTTGTTCTTAGTTGAAAAGAACCCGAGAACTTCTTGTTAACCTAATGACCTATAGATTATAATTAGTAAAAAAACTTCACTAAATTGTTTTATTTCTTTTCCCTTTTGACAAGTGCAAGTTCAGACACAGACTGAGATTTACATCTCTAAAAAAATCTAGTCATATAGCAAATGCTCTGTATGTTTGGTTTATACAACTAGTTGCTACAGAGAAGCCGCAAACTGTAATCATTACCGTAAAATTGGCATGATGCTGAGCACTAAGCCATTCTGAGCTCAGAAATTCAATAGAGTGGTATTTACAAGTTATTAAACATTCTGCACTAGTCATTCACAGACAGGTTAATCCTGCTCTCAAAATAATTTGAGGATTTAAGCATATAATCTGACTCAATTACAAACAATTTGAATAATAATTAAATGCACGGTATGCTGCTGTAAGTTTCTGGAAAAAACTAAATAGATCCAAAAAAAAAGTTGAGTTGAAGTAAACGTATAGGACAAGTAAAGTGGGTTTGATTTACAGAGCATGTCCAACTGTCAAATATTTAGGGAGTGGATTAGTGTCCTTAAACATCTCTAACTTCAACACCCTGAAGCAAAAAATCTTATTTCACGCCGCTCTCCTGCGGGAAGTGAAGCTCTCAAAGACAGGAGAAAATAACAGGCTGCCTCTGTAGATTTTTGGCGTGGCTCTCGTATACCTTGAGAGCTGAGTATGGTGTGCCCAGGCTAGTTCAAACCACAACCCCCTGTGGAGTTGAGAGGACCCAGCCCATGTCTAACTCTGTCTGAGAAGATCTGACAGGACACAAACACACCGCCCGCTCTGGGTCCATCAGGGTGCTCAGAAATAAATATATGGACTACTGCAGTTTGAAGATCAACTCAAACATCCATGACCCACAACCAATGATCTTATGGAGCAACTGGGATGTTTTACATTAAAGTGAACTAAAACACTGACATGGATCTCCAGTTTCCACTGTAA